>JBAMJV010003078.1:442500-452500 GCA_037951105.1 Echinarachnius parma
TACAGATGATTTCACTGACTATTTATAAATACAGGACTAAAACGATAACTAAGGTGCCTTTTGAGTTATACATCTGTGTATATGTATTTGAGAAGTAGTTATCATTAAGTTTAGGATAATTTGTTTGTTTGTTTGTTTATTTGTCTGTATGTTTGTATGTATGTATGTATGTATGTTTGTTTGTTTGTTTGTTTGTTTGTTTGTTTGTTTGTTTGTTTGTTTGTTTGTTTATTGGTTGGTTGGTTGGTTGGTTGGATGTATGGTTGGTTGGATGGTTGGTTGGTTGGTTGGTTGGTTGGTTGGTTGGTTGGTTGGTTGGTTGGTTGGTTGGTTGGTTGGTTGGTTGGTTGGTTGGTTGATTGGTTGGTTGGTTGATTGGTTGGTTGGTTGGTTGGTTGGTTGGTTGGTTGGTTGGTTGGTTGGTTGGTTGGCTGACTGGTTGGTTGGTTGGCTGACTGGCTGGCTGGCTGGCTGGCTGGTTGGCTGGCTGGTTGGTTGGCTGGTTGGTTGGTTGGCTGGTTGGTTGGTTGGTTGGTTGGTTGGTTGGTTGGTTGGTTGGTTGGTTGGCCTGATTTTATTTTGGGTTTCAAAAAGTGCATGATTAGTAGATATTACAGATCCATGGATATGGTGTATCTAAAGATACATCTTCTTACCATTTAAGATACCATTTAAATAACTAATTACTAACTAACTAGAATGACTAAACTAACTAACTATCTAACTGATACTCGCTGATATACGCTATCGGGAAATATGATTCAAAATTGAAGATTACACTTTATTGGTACGATATGATTAATTGTTTACAATTAGGTATTCATTATTACAATACACATCTAAATATTTATAATAAATCGTACAGCATTACAAAAACAGACAAACATATGAACATTTAACCATTGAAGCAACATATCCTCCTGAAATTAAAAATAAAATAAAATAAAATAAATAAGAAGGAAACATGATGCATCGACGCATCGTCTTTTGTGGGCATGAAATATCGACGATGTCTGAACATGTTGAACTTACGGTATTGAACAATGTATTGTGTTTAATTATGTACAAACAACACAACATTCACCTATACCCGACAACTAATGAAGTAGAATTATTTATTAATTTGTATTATGCCTAATTTGATATAAACATACATTACATTTCCATGGAAATAAATTAACCTTTACAGATCCTTTCATGTAAACACATATATAAGATTATATCATTATCACAACTATGGTTACATCACACTGAACCCTATACACGTTTCCTATAATGGTGATATTGACTTTGACTTTACGTCAATGCCTTCGAGATTTGTAACTCTCCATAGCCCACAAGGTTTCCTTCGGCAAACGCAGGAGAAACTGGGCAGAAACTCATTAGATAAATGACGATGAGCAAAGATATAGGGCTACGCTGGGATTTGAACCCTAAACCCCCGCCGTGCTAGATCGGTGCTCTAACATCAACTGAGCTACACCGCTCATAGTGTATTACATAATTGTCCTCAACTACAACAAATGAAATCAGCAAAATATATATGATAACGTCATAATATTATAGAAATTCAGTTTATTCGGGGTTTTTTTTTCATCCATAAACATACGGCAAAATACAGAATTTAACGTTAACTGGGGGGAATTAAAGTATTTTTTAAACATATAATCAATATCAAAAAGATTATAATATATATATAGCTATCTCAGTGGCGTAGACAGGTTCTTACACCGGGGGGGGGGGGGGGGGATGATTTGCCGTTCACCGGACCAAGACCAATTTGTTCGCGGCCGAGACCACCTGCCGAAATATTTCGAGACCAAGACAATTGCTTGAAAGTCCTCTCAGTGGGGGGGGGGGGGGGGGGGGGGGGGGGGGTTAGATGTTAAGATGGTCGTGTCCAGGCGGACCGGAATCAGTTTTGGATTGGGGGGGGGGGGCAAAACCTATGGGGGCTCACGATTGTTTGTGTGTAGGGGCTCATGCCCAACCACACTCACAGTGCTGCCAACTTTGAGCCAGATGTGAGAGTGAGACATTACAAGGAGCGAAGCGACCAAGCCCGAGGGAGCGAAGTGACTGAGCGGGGGGAGGGTGTGGGAGGGGGGTGTCCCCCCTCCCACGGTAGGGAGCTTTTACATTTTTGGACTTGAAATTGTGCAATCTGGTGCTTACCTAGATAGGAAATTCGGGCTTAAAATTGACTGTATCTGGGAATGCGTGTTATGATTTGATCGACCAGAAATTTTAAATATATCTTCACGAAGAAAACAAATAATTGACACACTAATAAATATGCACCCCAACACAGGGAGCGAAATTACTGAGCGGGGGGAGGGGGTGGGAGGGGGTGTCTCCCCTCCCACGGTAGGGAGATTTTGCATTTTTGGACTTGAAATTGGGCTATTTGGTGCTTACCTAGATAGGAAATTCGGACTTAAAGATGAATAACAGATTTGGGAAAGTTACAGAAAACATTTATAATTGATCAATATTGTTGAATAAGTATCTAAAAAGGGCTTGTGTGGTAAAATCCGAACCTAACGATGCGTTAAATGCAGAAATATCGGAAGAAATCCAATACCCGCCCGTGAAATGTATAAATCCACCGCCCGTTCGCACCTGTCCGCGCCGCTAGCGCTGGACTGGAGATATCGACAAGCTGGGGACAAGCCCGTATAGCGAAAACACGCGGTCCGATTTGCACGTAGTGTATGCGCGATTCCGCGTTGGCGATTATCTATCCGCAACAGATCAATTTACAATTTTGCAAATATATCAATTAGTAGGCGGTTTCTTGGCCAAATTTGTATAATCCCATATTAGTAAAACTATATTCTTGCACATGGTTGGTAATAAGAGCGTACATTTCATTTTCAGGGGGTGGGCCGTTTCCCCACTACTGTCATTCACCTTTAACATTGACTGTATCTGGGAAAGCGTGTTATGATTTGATCGACCAGAAATTTTAAATATATTTTCACGAAGAAAACAAATAATTGACACACTAATGAATATGCATGCACCCCAACGTCAACACAAACACAAATATTGTATTTATATTTAGCGTCATACACAGTTCCAACATCATCATATGCCACATTAGGCTATGTATGATCTAACAACTTAGCCTATTGCCAAGAATGAGTCCGAGGGACGAAGCTACCGAGGGCTGGGGCAGAGCCAAATAGGGACGGTTTGGGAGGGGGTATCCCCGTCCCACGGAGAAGATTTTGCATTTATATAATATACTTGAAATGGTGCAATTTGGTGCATGTCACACAAGCAGCCAGAGCAATGCCAGCCTACACTGGAACTACGTGGCCCGGTATACAGAAAAAAAACTCATACCAGACCATACGCAAGTTACACAACAAACTGAGATAATCTGTTCGCGCGCGAAGCGCGCAGCGAAAATTGAAAATGGATGTATAAATTACCTTGTTAACGTTAGAATTAACAAGTCTTAGCTCATACAACTTAATATGTTTTCTTTCCCACTCGTATACAGATACACACAAAAAAAAATATATCCTTCCCTAAAACCTGGGGGGGATGATTGTACATGTCATCCCCCCCACCTTGTGAGGTGGGGGGGATGCATCCCCCTCATCCCCCCCGTTGTCTACGCCCCTGGCTATCTCAAATGATAAGGAGCCTATTTGGAAAAAAACAACAACATTGTTTTGTTCTCATCTAATGTATTTGCATCCTATTTTACCGACACATATCGCACGGGTATGAAAATTACTTAATGAAGAATCATACGATCACGTAAGTCCTTTATCTTATAGCTTTTGTTCGATGTGTATATATATAGGTTATTTATTAAAAACTTAATCTCACAGTCTCGTGCCTAATCCCCCTAATCCCTGTTGTCTATGTATCGCTGATCTCTTCAGCAAACTAGATTATTCGGAAGTATGTTCCTCAGCTACAGTATGCATCATCAATCGATAACCGATCCAGGACTGTATAATTGTGAATAACAGGTCACATTTTATTTAGGACTGGACAGCAGTTCTGGTCGTAAGCAGTCAAGCTCCCTGCATAAATTTCTTGTATGCTGCTGCAGAAGGGTAAGAAAATAATCATTATCATATGTTCTTCCATCCTTGGGGCAGAATAATTGTTGAAGTTAAGCTGTCTTTACATCACGTGTTTTAACATTGATTTTGTAATAATATCCTGTAATTGTTTGTTCATCATTAAAGTGCTCCATTTACCTTGTCAAATTCATCCTAAATCACTTTTACATTTCTCTTGTAGCTTTATGTTTGGCTTCAGGTAACAGAAGATTGAAATGGGTTTTTAGTTTCCAAATGTCTTCATATCTTATGGAGATTTTATGGAGTTCGGCTATAACCATGCAAGGTAATAATGCTCCGAGCGCTCTGAGACTTCGGTGATAAAGCGCTATATACAACTTGACTATTAGAATTATTATTATTATCTTAATAATTATGTTGATCATTATCATTATCATCCCTCATAGATAACTAATCATGGACGCCGTCCCACCCCTTACGTTCGTGGTGACCATCGCGTACATCTTCGTCCAATTCTTCAACTTCCAGGCTGCAATAGGACCGGACAATCCTATGTCACTCGGTAAATATTTTATAACACAAACGTTTCCATGTTTATTTATTTCCTGCTTATTTTTTTATTGTAAATCATTTTGCTTAAAGAAAAATGAGAATGATAATGATGATACCGATGATTAGTAATTATAATTCATGATACAATGTTTAGTCCTTGTTTTAAACTGTGGATGTCCTGAAAGCCACCGAACTCGAATGGCTATCTAAATGAAGTGGTTATCACGCGTGTATGACTCTCTACACCGATATAATAGGTAGTCCGGCTTGAATACTCCCCAGGGAGTTGAACGTGTGCACAATCACGTGTGGATTGTGTAGTTGTGTATCCGATTAATTGTGTAGTAATGATACAGCCCCTGTCGTAGATCTACATTATGTTGCGCATATCAAATGATGTATAATTATTTATAATAGTGCTGTGAGTGTGATCAACATGATCAACGCACATCTCCAGTTGAACAAAATGATCGAACAACCGGTAGTATTTTACAGACCGCAACAATCTCCATTACATGATTACCTAGATCTAACAACTGCCAACAGTCGGTTATATGAAGTAGGCGGTCGGTCCTGTCAAAATACGTGACCAGGGCCCCCTTTGCAGAAAGAGTTGCAATCGATTGTTAATTGCAATTAATTTCAAGTCAGATTATGTAAAATCAAGTTGCCATCTACAATTCAAGCATACTAAGGGCCTATGGAAAGATTTAGCTGGTAACTTTAAAATAAATGAGGGGTCAATTGAGTACTATTTCACGTATTTAATATCGAGTACAACTCGTGTAAGTAATCAAGTTTCCCTCAAATTAACAGGCATATTCAGGAACACGGTCACCAACCTCTCCGCAAAGTATGATAGCCCTATAACCCCGGCTGGCTACACGTTCTCCATCTGGGGGGTCATCTACTCGTGGTTGGCTGCCTGGATCATCTACGTCATCACCACGCTGTTCCGCACTAACATAAAGGTATGAAGGGCGGTTCGTGTCAAATTCAATACTAGTATGTATGTGAAGAGCTTAATTATACAAAAGGCGCTAGATTCACTTTTCAACTTTGGAGAAAACCAGTTTGTTTGTCCAAACTTTGTACACAATATGAAAATGGAAGAATCCACATTTTGATTTTGATTGTATAGTGTGTAGATTTTGAGATAGCTACGTAGTTAATTGATGTTCTGATGCCGTAAACTAATTTTTTTATGGAAAGTGAATTTAGCGCCTTTTGGAACTAAATTCTTCATATAAAATTGGAAAAAAAATAGAATGTAAAATAAACGCGAGTATAGAGATACGTGCGAAGCTAACACATTCTCTAATGTAACGGTATATGAAGGGCAGTTCGAGTTAAATACGTTCGGTGGACTATTCGTTATCTTATCGATTACAGGAGAACGAGGTTCGAGATGTTTATACGATTCAACCAAACTTACCCGAGTTGTTTCACGAGTCAAGTATGAATAGAGACGAACTTGAGGCCTATCTCGAATTCTATTCGGCCAAAGTTTTGAATGAGTGAGATGTGTTTAAAACATTCAATAACCTGTAGTTAAATTGTAGTATTATCTACTGAACTTCGGATGTATAAAGCCGCTCATGCTCACACATACAGTAGCTCTCATCATACAGGCTCGTAGGCCTGGTCAGCATTTACTAAATTGTTTTCGTATTCATCATTCACAGGGTCCCGTCTACCTGAACCCACCAGTGACCACGCCCGAATTCCTGGTCCTTATGTGGCTCAGTCTCACCCTCAACGTCACGTGGTTGTTCGTCTGGGACCGACAGACCCTGATCCTCAGCCTCGTCATCAATCTCCTGAACACATTGTCACTCTACCTCGCCCTCTCGATACATACGACGAAGGTCTACGAGTATATTTTCACTTTGAAGGAATATGGACGGTAAGTATTGACAGTGGCGGATCTACGGCGGGGGGGGGGGGGGGGGGGGTTAGGGGGTTTAAACCCCCTTGGGCTGCCAAGTGAAAATGTGATGTGGAAAACCTCACTTACGGGGGTTCAAAATAGCAAAAGAAAATCGCCGCTTTGCGGCTCGTGGACGATGCTCCGCATCGTCATTGGGTCAAACCCCCCCTTAGCAAAAAGACATCACTTACGGGGGTTCAAAATAGCAAAAAAAAGATTTTCAACGCCAACCAAATAACGGAATGGTAATCTGCGCGACGTGGATAAAATATCTAAACTTGTTTTTACCACTCAAACTAAAACTCAACTTTGTTCCCTTCCCTAACTAAAATCTTTGATTTCTGTGCCAAACAAACGATACGAATATAATGGATGAAATGATAACATTGTATTAACCCCTTTAATACGTTTCTCTCCCCCTCAAAGCATTGATTTCTGGGCCAACCAAACCTTGATCCACAACGGAGTGGCCATATACGCGACATGGGTCACGGCTGCAACCACGATCAGCCTGTCAATTGTCCTCATTTACAGACTCGAAGTCGATGAGTAAGTCATTACATAATATATTACATATTTGTTCAGTTTGTGTAAACATTGCCTGTGGTTAACATGAACAATTGCCATCATCAAATTTCAGTCGATTTTATTATAATTTATGTCCCGTTTCCAAGAGTCATGTTATTTTTTGTTTAACTATGTAATTAAAATGCAATAATTAATTCAGGATTAATGCAGAATCTTCGTGTTGCCTTAATAATAATAATAATAATAATAATAATACAGATTTATATAGCGCATAATAATAATAGCTTTCTAAAAACTTAATTACTTAATTCGTACGAAATAACATAATGAAATCAAGGAAGAAATTACATTAAAAATATAACAAGTGTAACAAATTATATCACTATTATTAAGTGCATCAGAATGGCGAAATAAACACAAATAATGCGTTGTATGTTATCAAATTTACAGGGTGGGGGGGGGGGGGGGGTGGGTCCATTTCGGTCATTTCACATCATTACAGAATAGGTATGTCTTAAGGGCTGTTTTGAAGCTGTAGACAGTTTTGCATTGGCGAATATGGAGAGGCAGAGAGTTCCAGAGGTTGGGAGCAGATACTTGGAAGGCACGATCACCATAGTATTGGGTTGAAGACTCGGGAACTTGTAGACGATGCTGGTTGGCAGATCGGAGGGAACGGGCTGGGTTGTGTGTACTGATCAGCGATGAGATGTAGGATGGGGTTGCATTGTTTAACGATTTGAAAGTTAGCAAAATGATCTTGAAGATTATTCGTTTCTTGATAGGTAACCAGTGGAGATTACGTAACAAGGGGGTGATGTTCTGCCTTCGAGGGGTTCTGCAGGGGTTCTGCAGATGATCCTGGCTGCGGTGTTTTGGATTCTTTGGAGATGTTGGAGTCCACACTGCGGAAGGCCATACAGAAGGTTATTACATATGTCTAGTCTGCTGGTACAAATGAATGGATGAGTGATTTGGTTGCGGGTGCTGTGAGATATTGTCTGAGCTGTCCAATCGATCTGATGGCTATCATGGACGATTTGCATATGTTCTTCAGATGTTGCTTCATGGTGAGATGTCGGTCCATGATTACACCCAGGTTCCGCGCGTGATCAGTTTGTTGCACAACGGTGTCCCCTACATTTAGAGATACCGCATCAGGCTGGTCCTTGAACTTTGAAGAGAAGTGTATGATTTCTGTCTTTGCATCGTTGAATTTCAGGGCATTCTGAGCTGCCCATATTCTGAGATACAGGTGTTAAGTCGGGCTAGAGCTTCTTCGTGGGTTGATTTCGGAAACGCGATGTACAGTTGCGTGTCATCGGCGTATATCATTGACTGTAGGCCATGGGCAGCGATGACATCGGCAATCGGGGCACTGTAAAGTACGAAGGTCAGCGGCCCGAGTACGGAGCCCTGGGCAATTCCGCAATTATCTCGATAGACATGAGGGAATCGTCCTTAATCTTGATGGTATGTGATCTTCCGTAGACCTAAACCATTCAAGAACCTTGTCAGCGAAGCCATAACGTCTGGGTAGCACTTGCATCAATACGTCATGGTCTATAGTCATGATAGTGTCAAAGGCGGCACTAAAATCCAACAAAAGAAGAATGACCGTTGCAGACAGAGCCGACTTGACCCGATCCGACTGGTTTTTAGTCAGGCTATAGTCAGTTTCGCATAGTCGGAGCCGATCCGACATGTTGAATCGGCCTCGAATGACCTCCGACTGGCTCTTGACTGGCACAACCATTGTCCTGAGGCAAGGTATACTGAGTTAATCAGGCTGAAAACCAGTCAGATCGGGTCGAGACGGCTCTGTCTGCGCCGGGCTTAACTGACCTCGGAGCTCGTAAGTTTGTTACTCACTTTGAAGTCAAATTATTTGACTATATACGGGACTCCTTAATCTCAATTTCATGCCAATCAGGACGCGCATTTTCGTATCACACCGTGGCCTAGGCACTATTGCGTTAAATTGCCCTAAACTTGAAAGATATAAATAAAGTCTGCGAATTGTTTTCTCGGATAATTTCAATCGGATACAGTCATGTTGATGCACATGCATATATCGCTACGAACTTTATTGTTTTGTTTGTATTTTATAGTTTTATCAAAATCACCCAGGCTATAGCTACGGTGCAAAACGAAAATGCTTATCCCGGATTTTACTCCCGGACACACCCCCCACATGTTACGAGCGTGCTCCGTTTTTGTCAATAATCCTGTCCAAAACGCCGAAATCGCGCAAAATAAGGAGACTGGAAATTTAGTCTTCGAGGAATGGACATAATCGTTATTATCTCTGTTACTATTAGTAGTATATTCTAGTCTTTATGAAGACGTATTTACGGTATCACAAGATATTCTTGTTTGGCCAGTAATATGTATTATATCGTTGCCTCTTTGAACAGGGATACGACTGCGTATCTTTCCTTTGCCGTGCTCACCTTGCTATTCATCATCTACTTCATCCTCGACTGCTTCGTCTACGACCGCTACCTCCGCTACGTCCTCATCGTCTACCCCGCCGCCATGTGGGCGCTAGGAGGCATCCTGGTCGCCAACATCGACGAGCCCAATAGTCCGCAGGCCGTCGTCGGCTCCACCCTTTTCGCCCTTATTTTCGTCTTCTTCCTCATCAAGACGGTACTCGTGCTCATCCGCGACCCCGTCACCGTGATCGCTAAGCAGAGGGCGGCTGAGAAGGATGGATGCGGCTCGCACGTCGCCGGATACTCGCCCGTGTTGACGAAAGTGTGACGGGAACAGTACTAGCTATCTACGTTCTTGTTTTCGTATTGTTATTGTATTATATTCATGACATGATAATGCCAACACTGATTGTTGTGTGTATCTTCTTCATTTCCCTTCCTTTAGCTAATGTATGCACGTATCCAATGCTTTGTTTATATTCTTGGCATGTTCCTTTCTATAA
>JBAMJV010003078.1:455000-461089 GCA_037951105.1 Echinarachnius parma
TAAGATTAAGAATGAATGAAAAGATTTGAAAGTAACATACGTGAACAAGGTAACATGAAGAGAAAGAATGGTTGGATATGGAAAGACAGAACTGTTGACGCATACGGGTATAAGCGATATAAGAGCGCTCAATACAAAACAATACAAAAACAAAGAATATGGAAGGCAATTTTTGGTGAACAATAACACAAACATATAGATGATGACCTTTTATTGACTAACTAGGAATTATTGAAATAAAACAATATTTAGAGAGACAATCATACTTCTCAATTTAAGGAGTTTTGTAAGATTGCAATAATGATAGTTTAATCCTTTTCTTAAACAAATTAAATGAAGTTGCATTTTTAATATAATCACTGAGAGTATTCCAAAATTTGGGACCATTATAAATAAATTTATTTTGAGCTAACAACGTTCTTAATAAGGGCAAATGGAATTCTCCCGAATGTCTTGTTGGGTACTTATGAACTAATTGTTTTTTTTTTTTTTACATTTCATAAAAAATTGCGGGTAAGGTATTATTATTATAATTATACATAAATTGACCAAGTTGAAATAAATATAGGTCCTTAATGTTTAATATATTATTATTTAAAAAAATAGCGAGTCTGTGTGAGAGCGCGGGGCCATATTAAAATAATACGCAGTACTTTCTTTTGCAATAATAACAATTTATCTAATAACGTAACGTGGGTGTTACCCCAAGTCAAAATACCATGGTAATATCAAAGATGAATACAACATAAGTAAGGATTTTAATCTATTAATAATACTAATGTTGCGAGAAATAACTTTACAAATATTATTTATATGATATTTCCATGAAAGTTGATTATCTACAGTAACCTTTAAAAATTTTATGTTAGAAACGTTTTCCAATAAAAAATCTTCAAAAGCAATATCTATGGGTAAGGAATGTATAGACTTACTAAAAAGCATATATTTAGTTTTCTGCAAATTTAATGATAAATTATTCGCTCTAATCCACTTTAATACCTTAACTAATTCAACATTGATTGTTTCTGCAAGAGATATATTACGTAACTCTGAACTATGATTATTTACAAATACATATTGCTGTCTATTAGAGAGGTTTAATTCATTTTCTGCTTTTTTGCGTTTCATAATAATGCATAATCATACGCAAAGAATGTACAAATATTTCTTCATAATATAATACAATTAACAACTACTAACTAACTAACTAACTAACTAACAAATAATCACTGATACGCTATTATGGAAATATGATTCAAGATTGAATTACCTTTAGGGTCCGATATAAAAGAAATTTGTTTGGCCATGCTGGGATTCGAGCTCGAAACCCCCGCATTGCTATCCACCAACTGAGCTACAACGCTGTTGTTTATATGAAATGTATAAAGTGTATACAATAATTTTCTCAACTATCAATGATAAAATCATAGACATTTCGTTCATTCGGTTTAAGTTCATCCATAGACAGGCGGCGAAATAAAAACCTCCGGAAATGATAGTATTTTATAACATAACCAATTTCAAAAGGTTTAATATGGCTATAACGCTATATCTAAGATAATATTAAGGATTTTATTTTGCTCACTTTGCTCACTTTTAATCACAATATATTCTTGGTCAGTTTCTCTATATGTTTGAATTAATTATTACAAAAAGCTGTATCGCTTCGGCGATCCCTCGCATATATCCCCAAGTTGATTTTAATCCGCTTCGGGTTTATGTCAGGTTTATAAAGCTTCTGACTACTTGAGCAATGATGAATTAAGGGTTTCAGGGAAGAACACCGTCGTAGGGTTTTCTATAGCTCAGTCGGTAGAGCACCGGTCTAGCAATCCGGAGGTCTCGGGTTCGAATCCCGTTGGAATCCCATTTTTCTTTGTTCACTTTTAATCATAATATTAAGGAGACTATTTATATTTGCCTCCTATTTCTACCGATACCTCGCACGGTAATGGAGTTACTTAATGTTAACTTCGGAAATCAAAGTAGAGTATATTTTCATAACACAATCAATATCAAAAGGATTAATATGCCTAACGCTATCTAAACTAGAACTAAATTACGCTAATTTTTTTTTCTCGCTTAGTATGTTATTTTCCTCCTATTTTTACCGATAGATCGCACGGTTATAAAGTTACTTAATCATGTTAATACGATCACGTAAGTCCTTTATCTAATAGCTTTTGTTCGATGTGCATAGGTAATTTATTAAAACTGAATCGCACAGTCTCGTGCCTAATCCATCTTGTCTATTTATCACCATAGGCGTACCCAGGGTGTTTGGGGGGGGGGGGGGGGGGGGGGTCAAACACCCCCCCCCCTTTGACGAAAAAATGACTGTTTTGGGCCAAAGGGGGGGTGTTCAAATCCCCTTTAGGTTTTGTCGGTCACATGTACAATTTTTTTACCGGTCTCGGGTCCACTTGTAGCGGGTCTCGAGTCCACTTTTTATCGGTCTCGACCATCATAACCAGTGGTCTCGGACCTCCCCCCGAGAACACAACATAACCAGTGGTCTCGGCCTTGGCCTTGAATTGTTTTGGCGACTGACACCCCCCCCCCTCCCCCCCCCCCCCCCCCCCGAGGACACAACTTAACCAGTGGTCTTGCCTTGGCCTCGATTTTTGTTGGCGACGGTCACCCCCCCCCCCCCCCCCCCTCCCCCCAGCTTACACAACTCTCACCAGTGGTCTCGGCCTCGGCCTCGGCCTCGCCTCGACATTTTTTGCGGACAAAATAACACCCCCCTTGAAAAAATCCTGGGTACGCTCCGTACGCTGAAGTTTATCGCTGATCTCTTCAACAAACTAGATTACTCGGAAGCATGTTCCTTACATTGCATCATCGATCACTGTATATTCCATATAACCGATCCGTAGCTGCTGTAATTGTGATGAACAGGTCACATTTATGCAGGACAACTAAACTATTCTGGTCGTGAGCACTGGTCAAGGCTTACACATCAATTTCTTGTATATTTGTTGCTGCAAAAGGGTAAGAAAATAATAATTATCATATTTTCCTCCATGCTTGGGATATTGTTTATATCATACAAACATATATATAAAGGCAGTTATATTGATCATGATTAAAGTGATCCATTACTTTGTCAAATTCAACCATTATATACATTACTTGTAGCGTTTTGTTTGGTTTTTGGTAACAGAAAATTGAAATGGGTTTTTAGTTTTTAAATGTCTCCATAATTATGGAGATTTTTACGATTGTAGTCCAATCAATATGCAGTAGGTGATAGCATGTTACAAGAACTTTCATTTTCAATGGGTAAACAATGTATTTATTCTATTATTCTATCATTCGTTTTATTATTTTTTTTCTTAAATTATTATTATTATTATTATTATCATTAGTATATTATTATTATTATTATTATTATTATTATATTATTATTATTATTATTATTATTATTATTATTATTATTATTATTATTATTATTATTATTATTATTGTTATTATTAATTATTATTATAGTATTATTATAATAATGATTATAAGTATTATTGATATAATTAATGTATAGCCCGCCCCAGTACAACCATGGATGCCGTCCCTCCCCTTACGTTCTTGGTGACCATTGCGTTCATCCTCGTACAATTCTTCAGCTTCCAGAGGAGCATAGGACCGGACAGTCCTTATTCACTCGGTAAGTATACACACATGCGGGTGTTTCACAAAGATTCTAAGTTGTACCTAACTAAATTATTATGGAAAGCCATCTGTAGCCTTGGAATACAATATATTCAAAAGCGAAAAGGCAAAAATATTAGAGTTTTCATAAATTGTTCATCAAAGAACATGAAATCTCCTTGTAATTGATCAACATTTAGCGCCTTTGAAAAAAGACTTTAAGAGCAGTTTTTCAAAGAAACTAACAGCTTTCCATAATTTTAAGTCCAACTTAAGTCAAGCGGGGAGTTAAGTCCAACTTATGATCTTTGTGAAACACCCCCATGGTATAATTCTCCATTCTAATGCCGTCATTAAAGGGATAGTATACAGTTCTGGTCAGAGTAGTATCAAACTGAATTTTAGTAACCCAAATTTGCACCAAAATTATAACTGCAAAAACTTATAATTATAACTCCGCCATGCCTGAAAGGTAGACAAACTTACAAACGGCTCAGTCAGGAGTCTGTTATGATTCTAAAATCAGTCGTTAAAGGCTTAAATCACAAGAGGGCGCTCCCTAAAACATGTTGATTTTAACAATTTCTTATGAAAAGTTATAATTTTATATTTTGTTTAAATATTGATTCAATAGAGACATCATCAACAACTATTTAATACCTCTTAGGTATATTTTTTTGGAAAAAACTGTCGGTATTAAAATAATATATTTCTTAAAAGTGGGTGGCACATTTATTCCAATCGGAAATATGTATTGTTATTTTTGCTGTTTCTGAACCGATTTGTTTAACATTAAAATCACGTGCTCTTACAAAAAATTTGCTTCGTTTTTCATTACTTCACAAATCAATTATGTTTTGAAGCGCCCTCTTGATCTTAACTATTCGTATACTCATAGTTCGTTTAAAGGACAATGAAAACCGAGCAAAATGTTGCCTTTATAGCCTCTAAGAGATCAGGAAGAATAATCGGGCAGAAACAAGAACACTATGGCTCTTTGAAGTGGTCAATTTACTTATACTGTGGACTCAAATTGGCAACACACCCTACTAAGTTTGTGGACAATTCCGCATATGTTTTTTCCGTACACAATTTGTCAAATGTTGTCATTTTTATGCAAGTTCATTGTCACACTTCTCCATTCCACAAACAACGATTTGTCCGGGTTTCATTTTCATAACATGATGACTAGAATCAATGGAAAGGGCATCTTTCCTAAAGAAATATGATACCAAGAACATACATTTTGGTAGAGGAGTTTTAATTGTTTTAATTGAGAACATGTCAGGTTCCTAATTTTGGCAGTTTTTACCAGTCAGTGCTTAATAAATCACACTTCCTGCCCGTCATAGCATCGAGTTAAGTAGGTAGTGTTGGTGCAGTGCGGAAGCAGACCTGTAGCAAGGATTTTTCAAAGGGGGGGTGGGGGGGGGGGGGGGGGGGGGTGGCGTAATTACAAAAACGGGTCCGAGACCGATCGTGGCCTAGACCGAGACCACTTGTTAAGTCATGGTAGCGGGGGGGGGGGGGGGGGGGGGGGGGGGGGGGGGGGGGGGGGGGGGGGGGGGGCGGGGGGGGGGGGGGGGGGGTGTCCGTCGCGAACAAAAATTTCGAGGCGAGGCCGAGATCACTTGTTTTATTGTGTCGTCAACAAAACCGATCGTTACCACTGGTTTTAGATAACGATACCCTTCAAGGGATAGCCTCTCTTTGCAAGCCAAATTTCAAAAGTTGCGAGGTTATTGTCTTATAATGAAAGAATGTTATTAAATAGCATGCCTGAAAAAATAGGGCTTGAAATCTCTTTTTCGTGGAGTTATAGACCTATAAAACTAATAAACCATCGTCCAAACGGTTAATTGTGCATTATATGTGTATTCACCCAGTGAGAAAGTTCGTACACGGATTCCTAGAAGTACCACAACGCTATGCGTGACCCCTACATGACCCGCGCTAGCTGCGTGACCCGCGCACAATAACAATAGCATGACCGCACACTAAGCAAAATAACCCAAACCTCACTTAAACTGACTACATGTAATTACATATTCTTCATTTTTGAGATTTTTTTCCGTGACATACCTTTACAAATGTCGGCTTCACAATACCTTTACAAGAATAAGTACAATATTGTTGTAATATAATGCTAAATCAGTTAAACTCTTTTATTGACCGATATATACTCCGCAAAAAAAGAAACTGGACACTTGTATGAGACCAAATATTTCGTATTCATTAACGATAAAATATATGATATTGTATATCAAATTAAAGATAAAATTACCCTCTTCAATTTCGCCTGAAATCCAGATGAAATCATTCATGCATGACTTGTCACGGTCAATTTACCACACCAAGGTCTGTTTTCAAAAATAGCAAACATGGAACATCCATTCAACATATAAATGATGATAAGCATAATCTAAAACAACTATATTCAT
>JBAMJV010003079.1:0-65982 GCA_037951105.1 Echinarachnius parma
GGTCGCTGTACATAATTTAATAAAAATTTCCGATATTCATAATTATCTGAAAGGGTCACTATTCATAATACACATTGAGGGTCTCTCACATGTTAAAAGGAATTGCACATTCGGTCCAATAAGGCAGATTATCAGGCTGTTTTCGATTAAAGTACACAAACAGTTCCCATGAACCCTAATAATTGTGTTAAGTTTTAGATCAATATACACAAACAACACCGATCAAAACGCAGGTACACAAACAAACTTCTAATATCGAAATGCGAACACTGCACACACATACGGATTTCAGAGATTTTAACTAAATAAAACTTATACAACTTTCAGACTGAACAAAGAGAGGTGAAAATATCAAAATGTGCTATTCTATGTATTTTTTATTAGACTTTACTCGATCGCATTGCTAGCAAAGACAAGGTAGAAGTGAAAGTGATTGGTGGACGGATAGAAATACATCATTCAACATAGAGAGCAAAGTGTAGTGGAATATACTGTGTTGTCACCTGACTTTGTAAATACAGTATATCAGCTGCCATGTAACATTTTTTGATGTTACATGGCACTGTTACATGGCAATCAGATGATAAAACAGTTGTTAACTTTGCTGTCGGAATGTTCCCCTCGGGATTTAAAATGCTATTTCGTGAAGATAAATAAGTCCCTAGACTATACGTCTCGGGAATTATTTACTCTTCCCTCAATAGCATTTCAAATCCCTAGGAGTGGAAAATTCCGTGCTTTTCCCTCCACCACCAGTTAACAACTGTATATTGTTGAATTCGGACTGGTAGGTCTAACTTGGAATACAAGTTCAAGTTTGCGCATAATTTGGCACCCTCAAATTTGACGAAATAGTAACTTTAAGTGATCATGCTGACATCACGTGTTACAACCTTTATGCATCATGTCATGATTCATGTTTACAAGAAAGTCAGATGGTAGAGGTTAATATAATGTGAAGAAGTTGCTTGGTATTACATATATCACAATTATCATTCCATAATTCCTGAACTTGTTTTCTAATGCAAAGCAAAAGGGATATGACATAATGCAAATATAATACGGGCATGTTAGTTACAAGTATTGTAAGCTGAGTGCATGGTATTATTGTTAGAGAAGTATATAGTCAACAAATATATATTTTGAGAATTCTGAAATACCAAAATAAAAACAAATTAAATTAAATATTATAATTAAAACAAATGTTTGTGGTAACAAATTAGGAGTGTTGAAATGCAGAACATGATCATACATGACAGATACTGGTGTTGTTAATATGTGCAGATTACAACAAAAAATAGTACCCATTTAAAAATATGTGATATAACTTTGCATTCAAAATTCATGACATAACATACATCTGCAGGAATGTCTTTTCAACATAGAAACAATTGGAAAATAGAACAAAGGCCAAATACAGAGGCGCTCTACCCTTCAAATGTTATCAATAAAAAACACATAATTGCTTTGTAGTTTAAGAATATCATACATCAACTAAATTTAACTTTCAATATCGTTTTAAAGAATGTATTGTATGTGATAATATGTAGAGCTATTATCATCCTATATAGTAATATAGCGTGACACAATTGATTTGGGATGGGGATATATTCTCATTGTACATTATATTATTCTATTCTCCCCCTATTGCTGTTGTGCCCCCCTGTGCCTCTACCAACCCTCATAGCTAGAACGCTGCATCCTCCAGACTGAAGCTTTCTAGAAACCACATTTTGTAAGATAAATGTATTTCTGAAGATTCTGAAGATGAAGATTCTGCTAGGATTGAACATTTAGGCCCTATACAGGGTGGCCCAGAAATAACGGAACGGGGTACTTGCCATACTAAAGACTCATGATGCCCGCCATACTGCATCGAGTAACGATCAACCGTGTGCCATTGCGAGTGTGCGTTCAGCTGTGTATAGAGAAGAAGGGGTACTAACAATGGGGCATGCATTGAACGTTACTAGTTGCTATGACGGGCATCATGTGTCTTCATTATAGCAAGCACCCCGTTCCGTTATTTATTTCTGGGCCACCCTGTATTGACTTTCATTTTATTACACAGGCATTACTATAGTAATTTTTAGCAGTATTTTTGCATCATAAATGTATTTCAATAATATTACATGAAGATATCAAGGAAAATTCACTTGGTATAAACTTCAAGGTGAACAATTTTGAGAAAGCAGATGAAGACATATAACAATTAACAATGGGCGGCATTCTACTAAATTTATCAACTTAGGCTAGACTAAAAAAGACAGATATTCCCAGTAACCAGTTAAACCAGTTCAGACAAAGGAAATTTTACAATCACATTGATAGTTGTCATGCACCACTTGTCATTAGACATCCAGACAATTGGAGGATTGACATTCCAATCCAATGGCATGCTTGAACATGTCTCTAGTTATATACTGTCCTTTTACTCAAAGGCATGGTGACTTGTTAAACAATGTCATTGGAATGTCAGTCTGAGGAGAAACAATAGGTTTTATCCCTAGTGGTGCAAGACAAAAATCAATGTGCTAGTCAAATTCAACTGTGGTGGAATGGTTTGTACTGGTTAGTGGTGTTTTATGTCCATTTATTTCAGCCTAAGTTGGTAAATTTAGCAGAATACCACCCCATGTGTCTTAGAAAATAATTGTTTGTAAAGAACATTAATAATTGCAATACATTTGTCATTACAATACCACTAGATATTTATAACAAGGAAATGCACTTAGTGGTGTCAACTGCAACGTGAAATCATTTTCAAGAAAGAGTAGAAGACAGTTTAAGTAACGCAACTTATTTCATAAAATAAAATGTTTGTGTTAGCAACATTAATAACTACCATAAATTGTACAAATTATGATTCATTACACACATAATATACACATAGCATGTTTTTTGTTTTACAAATATTCATAATTGGACTATTGAATTCAATCAAGGTGATAGATTTATGGGAAATTAATTGGAATGGCACGCACAAAAATATATATAATTTACATGTAGGACCTACATTATATTTGATATATCTATACAAAAATACTACAGAAATGGTCCAGAATATACAACTGTAAATGTTCACATTCAAAAATATTAATTAGTACAATACATTGTTTAACCTTTTGATAATACAATTCACAAAGTGCATAACATATTCTGACAATTTCATTGAACTTGTTACTAACGTCCATACTGCCAAAAATAAACCTGTAGATCTACACATGTTAGTTGCTTAATTTCACTTTAATCATGACCTATCAAAATTGTCTTAAAAGTAATATGAAAATAAACCATGATCATCATTTTGACAATGCAATGTAATTGACATTATAACTTATTACCTGCATATAGAAAGTTCCAAATAACTTCCACCCCATCTATCTGTACATGTAGATATTCCATATAATTTGTGGGAAGACTTCTGCTTTCATCCAAAAAATTGTAACTTATACATTCTATAAATTATTATAACAGTGTTATAAATGAACTTTTTGCCTTGTGGCCCAGTCGGGCAAGTAAAACCATTAGATACATTTATCACATTTTAGTGGCACCAGACCTGAATCTGGTGGCCCTGAACAAAGACAAAACATATTTTATTTTATTTGGGTACCCACAAAAAAAAAATCATAAGGAAATGTAAAAGTGACTTTATTAGGGTTGCAGAAATCTCGAAGCTGTTAGGATTTGTTCCTTGAAACGTTTGTTTTGCCCTAGATAAGCTCAGCTTAAATATTAAAAGCCAGATTAATAAGAAGTATGTACACAGTAAAGGGCATCAAAATGGTATTTTAAAACACTTTAATTATGATATCCATTATAATTGTAGACATTTTCGTGAAATAAAGTGTCTCATAAATGAACACCATGCAAAGATGATGGACTATCAAAATGTCCCTATATTCAACAATTATTTTTAAAAGTATTTACATTAATTCACGTCTATGTTGTTATAATATAATGATCATTTTACAATGTTTACAAGACTGCATAGATCTACATGTACTAGTAATTGAATCCGAATTGAGAATTTACAGAACAAATATGAAAATAAACCATTTAATTTTAATCTGTATTTTTAAAATTGAAAACAATATGTATATAACAAGAAATATAATTTGACAAGATCATCTACACACACATCTAACAATACAGAAAGACAATTTATGATGTATAATTAGTAATTGCATACCAAAACCACAGGTGTTTTATCTTTCGTATCTATCATAATGATTGCAAGTTTGTGTGCAAGACAAACATAACTAAAAAGAAAACCTGATGTGAACAACTATTCAAATTACATTACAGTGGAACCTCGTTATAAGGAGCTGTGATATTAACAAAATCCTCTTCTAACAAGGTTATTTTACTGGTACACACTCTTAAAAAATATCTTCCGTTTTTTAAACCCTGATATAACAAGATACTTAATGTAACAAGGTAATTCACATGGTCCCAAACTCCTTGTTATAACAAGTTCTGCTGTAATGATGTTTTACTGTGGCATAACTTCTTCTTTTTTCTACCAGATAAACTCACCCGTCTTTAGAATTTCCTCTATCTCTTCAGTCAGCTCCGTACTAACCTGGTTGTCGCGCGCAAAGTTGATGGTGGTGAGGACGCTGTTGTCCTTGACCAGCTGGAGAATGGACCGGGCGCTCTCGTCGCTGATGTCATTGCCCTCGATATTCAGCTCCTTCAGCGTCGGGTGGTCGCGCACGGCCTCGATGATCTCCCGGCAACCACCGTCGCCCAGCCCGGCGTACTCGATGCTCAACGTCCACAGGGACTTGTTGGCACGCAGCCCCGCGGCGATCGCCTTGCAGCCGGGGCGGCCGAGTTGGTTGTCGCTGAGGTTGATGTTCTGGAGGTTGGTCGGGAGTTTGAGGAACTCGCCGACGTCCTGCGCCCCCTTGATGGACATCTTGGTGTCACCGAGGTCGAGGTGGGTGAGTTTTATACCGGTATTTGCAGGGTCGTTCTCGGAGTTGGGGGTATGGTCTGGGGCCTGCTTGTGGAGGGTGATGAGCGACTGCATAATGCTCGACACGCCCTCGTCTTCAATGGGATTACCTCGAAGCCTGTTGGGTGAGGAGGGAATGGAAAAAGGCATGGTATATTATATGATTAAGTTACATTATTGTATCACTATTCACAATCATTATCTACAGAGCATAATTATGGGCAGCCCTGCAGGAAATACACTTACAGTTATTTGAAGGAGTTTGTTTTACTTATTTCTCTTTTTCGTTCACAAAAAAAATTCTTCAACGCCTATAAAAAAAAATTTTAAAATGCAATTTGTGCAAAAGTGTTTCACAGTAAGTCATGATACTAATCACAGTGCTATAAAGTGTCCTATTAAACAAATTACAACTCATGAAAAAAGTGCAAGTGCAAACTCTCAAAACCTCATTCATTATTAAATTCTTGCACTGTACATCGATCCTTTTGAAATGCACAGCTTTACATAATGATTAGCTGGCATAATGATTGTGCAACAATTTCAAACCTCATTTCAAGCATACATTCTTACAATGTATTTCATAAAAATCTGCTTTTCACTACAAATATTATGTATGGATTACAGAATGCTCAAGTCACCGTGTTAATAACTGATTGGTTGAAGAATTTACATTGAATTTGTTATTGTTCACAAGGTGAATGTGATGAAATGAAATCATGCTCGTTTTTTAATTATTAATTTTTACCAAAATCAATGAAGATGCACACACAAAAAGAAGTGAATGAATCAAGTAAACAACAACTTGCAAAAACAAGCCGAGCTGATTTTTATTTTAAAAATGGGGGATTGGAGATGGACAATTGCTCAAAATTTACAATAAGTTTTTCTTAACTTTTTGAAAATCATTCTTGAGAGTTTTGTAAGTCATCGTCTAAAGGAACCTACAGTATCATACCACAAATAAACACTATGGAAATGATAATATATCCGGGAAAGACTGTCATGTTACTGTAAAAGTGGTTATTTTCACACTATTAATATTCATGCTTGATCCCAGCAGTACAAACAAACCTTGTTGGAGGAGTGTTGAACAAGTACTTGGTGAAACCATCAACGAATACATGGGTAATGAATCGCCTTTCAGCTAGAAACAGTATTTCTAAAGTTAACATTTGACTGCACACCGTACAACATGATACAATGCATGGATAATGTTTGAAATGTTTGATTTTTGTCCTATTAAAAACTTGGCATAACAAATCATGCATACACATGTGTTCTTACTGGTTTTAGAATTTGTATGTGCTGAATAAGCTTCAAATCCACGATAAAAATTGACATACTGGGAAAAATAACCACTTTTACAGTGACAGTGAGAGTCACAAATGAATGCAACTTACAGGAGATACTCGACTGATCTGTACTTTGGGTCCTCTACGAGCGTCTTTGCAACCTGCTGTGCTTTATCGCTATTGAGGTTCTTCTCGTTCATACTCAACGCAAGTCTGCTATGAGACTGGAGATGAAAGGAGAAAAGGGACAAAGGAATAGTGAAAATCTTCCGTTACTAAAAATCCTGTTTTACACATATATATGTGGTTAAGCTATTTTGTTATCATCATAAATGTAATATATATATATTTTTAAAGGACAAACCCAAGGCCTGATTGGCCATCTAACTATAAACTAGTTAATTATTATTATAATAATTATTATAAAATGATTATGATTAATATTATTATCATTATTATTATTATTATAATGAAAAGAAGAAGACAAACTATAATTTGTGCTATCATTGTATCTTGGTTCTTGGGGCTTGCTTCATGAAAGGGTCTTAGCTAAGACTGTTGCCTTAACTGTTTTGCACAGAGCGTTGATAGCCGTTGGAAATTCAAAATTTTGTTTCAGGTATGAACATGGATATATAGTTACACCCCTAGCTCCGCGCCAGATAAGAAAAGACAATGGTCATAGCTATAAGACCCTTTTATGAAATAAGCCCCTGAATACCAGCTTGTTTTGGATTCTTCCCTATTCCTTTTAGTTTCACATATATGCAATTCTTGGTTATAGCAGAGCAGACAACTGTGAAAACCTGCAGATAACATTTAAATGTTTGTACTGGTTCAACATGATAACGCCTGTTGGTGAAAATTATCTTATTTATCATAATATTTTGTCAGAAGCTATTACAAATATATGCACATCGTCAATGTGTTGCTATATGTTCTTAAATTATAAGCTTATATACTAAGGGTGCAACGTTTCACTTGTAAACTAAAATTGCTCACCATTCTAAACCACACTATGACATATTAAAAAATATATATAATGGTATGAAATGTGTTAGCTAACTACCACTAATACTATGATCAAACAAATGCATGAATAGTAATTTAGCTGTTAAAAACAATGTTAAAAACGTGCAGCATGGGAAATGCAGGTGAAGTCACAAAACAACATTACAAACATCCCTACTGGAAAAACCTTAATGTTACAGAATGTAAGCACACTGTATTTTACAATGTGGATCACCGTGTGAACACCCCTACATATTTAGTGAACCAGTCCACTATGCGACCAACATAATGAACTATAGTGTGTCCACAGATTAGTCCACATTATGAACCACAGTGTGTTTGTAGACCAACTCACAATGTGAACACACTGTGAACATACTGTGAGGGCACTATCGCCACAGTGTGAAATTTCCTGCATTCACAGTGTGCAAAATAGTGCTCACACTGTAAAACCCACTGTGTTCACACTGTGGCACTGTTTGTTATTTCTGGTAGGGAAATTAGAAGCAGTGGAGGCAGAAAAATGAAGGGTAAAAGAACACCCCCTGCCAAAGAACAAAAGAAAAAAGATAAAGAAAAATGCATCCCGGCCAACCCTCCTTTATAGCTACATGTACATACATAAATGCATGCTGTTCGAATTGTTTAAGACTAGAGAGTGATATTTACAAAGACCACATGTCACAATTTAACCCACGGTTCTAAAGGATGATATGCACACCCAGTTCAATTAAGTGCATAGCAAACAAATGTATGGCACCATCTGATTCAGCCATTTCGTTCGTCCAGCAATGGTGCGAACGGTTTCTAGTTAATCAGTATATCTTCACTAAGAACTAAGGTACATGTAATACAGGAATAAGTGTACAGAAAAACATGATGAAGTGTGATCAGAGTGGGTAAGTGACTATATACACTATGTAAAAGTTGCTTATGAAAGGATCAGCCACTAGTACAACATCTAAAAGAAATTTACAAGCAACTTAGTTGTAAGTTTGAGTGACATAAATGATTTAAAAGCTGCTTATAGAATTAATAGCCAAGTGAACTACTGTTTGAAGAAATGCTTCAATTGATGCTCTAGTACATGCAATTTCATACCAATGTACAGAACATAGGATTTTCTTGTATCTTAAAGTCATACCTGTAAAGTGTCAGATATTGCACAAAATGACATTTGAGACTTCAATCCTATATCAATATCATTGTAAAATACAATTGAAAGATTTGTGAAAGTTTGAAAGAAAACGAACACTGTTTACCTAGTGAAAAAAACGAATATTGAGTTCATATTTTATCACTGAATACTGATGGTCTGCCATACATTTGTCGCAGTAATGAATGATCCGTTTGAGATATTCGCACCCTTGTATGTTTACACACGTTGTACAGAATTCATGGAATTTGAACTCGCTCGGCTCAAAGTTCAATCTCCGGAATGTTCTCACGGGTGCTGCATGCGGACGTTCTCAGCTAGGACAATTGTACTTTTTATCAAAAGCGTTAATGAACGTGATTGAAATAAAAGATTTAAATGATAATTATCTTCATACTAAAGGGACATTTGAAAAAATTAAACCCTATTTTATTCTTCTTTTACCATAAGCTAAACAACACGGTAGAAGAGAAACGAGGAAGCTCCAAGTAATTTTCGTGGATTTGGACACTTTACAGGTATGACTTTAAGATACGTATGATATATTCTATTCCATTCATGATGGCAAGACGATAAATTATACACTTATAATAAATTAAGGGAGAAAATGCAGAGAGGGAAAGAGTAAGAGAGGCAGAGGGTTTATAGCGAGAGAAAAGGATACAAAGTGCATTTTGCATGAAGTATATCATTACGCTGTGAAGGGTAAATATTGCACAATTTCTTTTCAACTTGCGTATTTTGCATGAGCTATTCTATGCACTTTTCAGATGTCTATTAGATGCAAGATTATAAGCTGATATGTAAGGAGCTACAACTGTACAGTAGTCTATGCACTTTTTGAAAGTCTATAAGATGCACAATTAATCTGAAACTCAATTCAATGTGAATTAAGGGTTATATATAGGTTGATTTCACCTGATATTCCTTATCAAGTTCAGAAACAAGGTCATTTTGGGGAACAGATTTCGACTCTGCCTGTGCGTGGTTCTGTCATCCGAATATGTTTGTGAATCAAAGCACAACAAAAATGAAGTGTTAAAAAAGTAAAACAGAGGGGAGGGCTGCAAAGTGGTTCAATGATGACACGATGTTCTTGAAAAGTGTGTTAATATACAGTTGTTAACTGGTGGTGAAGGGAAAAGCACAGAATGTTCCACTCCCGAGGGATTTTAAATGGGGGTCAAAGCAGAGACCTCTGGATTGCTGTATAGACATGCTTTTCTTTGCTCTTTTTATGTAAATTATGATATCAGTTAATACTCACAAAATTGTGATGTTATATGTAATAGTTGATTCAAAATGTTAATTGCTAGTAAAAACTCAAACTTTTCTTTTGATGGAAGAGTTAGATACATGTACATAATGATATTAATTTGAAAATAAAGAATAACATTTTGGGCTTTTACATAAAGGTGGGTAGGGATAGAGAGATCATTAATAATGTGATTATTCCTGGAACTGCATGTCAATAGATTAGTATGTACTCGTGTTATCATATTTAATAAATGTAAGACTTTTGTTTTACTGTCCCATTGAGATACCTGATTGCTTGCCTTGTCTTGAATACATCCATAAAGTACAAATAGAGCCTTTATTACTATAATAATACCTGGTTCTATTTGTTAAATGAATTATAGGATATTAACTTTTTTTTTTAATAATAATAATACATGGTTCTATATTTGTTAAATGAATTATAGGATATGAATTGTTAAAAATGTGAGGATTGTGCTATTAAGATAAACATTGACTTACTGGATCATCTGACTTTTCTTGGATGTATCCGGACAGTTTGATCTCCTCCTTCTCGTCCTCCGAGTCAGAGCTTGAGTCGGAACTGGAGCTAGAGCTGGATTGCTTATCAGACTCGTACCACTTCTTTTTGTCCTCATCCCCCTTCTGTTCATCATCTTCATCCTTCTTTTCATCGACTCCATCTTCCTTTGACTGTTCCTCATCCCTCGTTTTCTCTCCGTCATCACCAGCATCCGTTGCCTGCTGCTGCATTGGCTCGTTTTCCTCTGGCTTCTTCTGTTCTGGCTCGGCTTCCTCTGGTGTTGAGTCTTGCTCTTGGGCTTCTTTCTCATTATCACCATCTTCTTTTTCCTGATCGGATGATTTATCATCATTGTCTTTTTCAATCACAGCAGATTGCTCAGTTTCATCCTGTTTCCGCTCTTGACCCGTTTCTTCTTCACTTTCAGCTGCTTGTTCCATGGGTTCCGTGTCCTCTTGCACCTGTGGTGTCTCTTCTTTAGGATGCTCTTCCACTGGACTGTCACGCTGACTCTCGACATCTCCGGCGCTTTCTGCTGGACTGTCTACTGCGTTCTCAGCATCTCTGTCAACACTCTCATCCTCATCTTTTGTGGATTGCTGTACAGGACTGTCTTCTTTGACGTCAGGGGAACCAGATACCACAGATTGCTGATCGTCATCGCCCTTTGTCGACTGCTGCATGGGAGTGTCTTCCTTCTCATCTGCTGGAGAGGCCTTGATGGTTTGCTGGTCAGTTTTCAGATGGTCATCTTCCGTCTGCTCAGCTTCTGCCATTTCATTTTCACTTTCCCTGCTGCTGTCTACTTCATCCTCACGTTGGACCTTTTCACGATCATCACCTTTGCCTTTGTCAACTGTAGGATCCTGGTCCTTGTCTTCTGAAGGAGTCTGTGCCTCAGGAACATCCCCATGACTGGATCCTCCATCATGAGCATCATCCTCTCTCTTGGAATCAGTTTCATGGTCAGATTCGACAACTTTGTCCTCAGTTGTGGGCGAATCAACCTGGTCATCTGTTGCCAACACTTGTTCTTCAGCCAGAGATGCAGAGTCATCATCTGTGTTGACCAGGACTGCCTCCTTGATAAGGACTGCCTCCTGCTGAGGTGCTTCCACCTCAGGTTCTATGGCAGCATGCTCAGTCAGGGTGTCATCCAAGTCTTCGTTATCCTTGTCCTCTCTTCCAGACCCTGCATCTCCTGCAGCTGCACTATAACCCTTATCATCCTTGTTGCCCTGTTCTGTTTCATCCTCCACGTTCTTAATTTCCTCTTGCTCGTCGTTTTCATCTTCTTCCCCAGAGCTTGAGATCTTGAACTCAGTTTCTGAAGACGCCTGTCCAGTTTGCTTCCTTGTGTCCTCGTCTTCGTCCTTTTCATCTTCCTCTGCGGAGCTTGAGATCTTAAACTCGGCTTCCGAAGATGCTGGTTCCTTTGCTCTTTCCTGGAAACTTTGAGCATCTTCTTGTCCTTCGTCATCTGAAGATAGAAGTCTGTTTTCTCCTTCAGATGCACTGAACAGGCTTTTTTCCTTTTCTCTGTCCTTTTCTTCTTCCTGTTCCTCCTGAACTTCTTTCTTCTGCATTTCTTCTTTCACCTTTTCCTTTTCTTCTTTTGTTTCATCTTTGTCATCTTGCACAATTTCATCCCTGACATCATCTTCATTATCCTTTTCTTCATCTTCTCCTTCAGAAAGCTCTGCCATAGCCATTGCCCGCCCTTTTTTCGATGAATCCTCCTTATCACTCTCTTCTTTCACAGAGTCGTCATCATCGCTTGAAGAGCTGGCAGAGTATCTCCTCCTTTCTTTTTCCTTATCATCTTCCTCTGGAATCTCGTCATCCTCTTCAACCTCCTTCGGCTTGTCGTCTTTCTCCTCTTGCTCGGACTCGACCTCGAAGTCTGAACCATCGTAGTCGCCTTCTGCTTTCTTTTCATCTGTTTTCTCATCCTTCTCACTCTCCGCATCAGAGAAAAAGTCATCATCTGTGGAGGTACAAGTGACATAATTAAAATACAATACAAGTAATTCCTAAATAGCAAACATCATAAGTTAAATGATGATAATTCAATGTATGCTTCTTGTACAATTTCCTCCTTAATATAAATAAAATTGGTAAATGATAATCATGGAACATTCTCATTATTAACAAAACCATTAACTTTAACAACAAAAGTAACAATTATGTTTGTCTATTGATTTCCTAAACGTATATGTTTTTTGGAGAGAGAGGGGGTGGATGGGTAAAACAAATCTGGTGATATTAGAGGTTTAAAAAAAAAAAACATTATTAAAAGTTGGGATCAACAATTGTTGTTGGAGGCAGAAATTAATTCACAAATAGCTGTGGCCCAAAACACAAGTAACTGGCCAAACAAATACATTTTATTTGTTCACTGTCTATTACTCAAAATCCTACTACATGTACATTCATTAAGAAAAAAATTAATTTTTGAGATTTGGCATAGCAGAATAGAATAATCATTAACAAATTTACAGGTGCCCATTTGGGCCAGATACATTTGCCCCTGCATCTCGTACCTTTAGTTTGTGCTGCAGACGATTGTTTATCATCATCCTCCTGAGCATCACTGCCACTTGCTTCCTCATCATCATCCTCTTCAAAGTCCTCATCGTAACCAGCTGGAAAATAGAATAGAAAAGTAACATTGATGGTCACTCTATGCCCCATCAGAAAAAGAAAAAAAAACACTTGAGAGGGCTGGGGGAATTATCAAGCTTCTTTTTGCAATTCTCTTCTCACCAGTATATAAACAAAACAATAACCCCCTCCCCCTCCCCCCCTCCCCCGACACATACATTTGTTTACAAGTGTTGACTGTGGAAAGCATAATAAATTATGCATTTATAATATTCAGAATGTATTAATCAGAAATTAGCCACAGAGAAAACTATATATGTTACATACACTGTTTAATTAATATGTATTTGTGTTTTCTGTTCATTTATGTACTTTCATCCTATTTTATTCATCATGTTTTAACTGGTGTGGGAGGGGGGGGGGGGGGGGGGGAGGTTCGGCACTCCTTCATTTAGGGGCTAAATAAACGGAATCTCTCTATAAATAATTACCTATACATGTACAATGATTAATACTATATGTAACATATATGTGACCGAATATTGCAAAACCCTGCACTTGTCAGTAATTCACGTTTTGAAGAAATTGGCATTTTAAGTTTTCATAATGTGTGTAAAAGACTGATGACTGTAAAATTAAAACAATCATATCTTCGCAAATTATTGACAAATTTGTTAGAAAAGCGCATCAAATGAAAGCCTGTGATGCGGCCTTACTATAATGGTATAAGAATCTACATTTAGATTTGTACAGACAAGTGCAAGGTTTTGCTATAGCCGGTCACATGTACAATATTGGATGTAATACAATGTAACTTCTCAGTATAATGATCATTAGGCCTCCTAACACAGTTCCTGGAGGGGGGTTATGGTAAAGTATCCTCACATCCCCCTCCCCACTATTGACAAAGCCAAATTAAATTTAACCTGTTCCCTTCGAGATTATGAAATTCCCATAGACTTTGTTCATTTCCCACCCAGTTTCTGTAAGCAACAGGTTAAGACAAATCAAGAAATATTCATAGTTTGCAGCCTAATAATTGGCTTGCATCATGCCCCTTCTTATATCAGTATCCCCTGCTATGTTAGGGATCTGGCCAGCTTGATCACTGTCTTGTTGTCACTATTAATACACACACAGACAACAGACTCACACATTACTGATTATGCACAGCTAGTACACACATTGTTGTTGGAATCCAAATGGGATGGGTGTTGTTTGTCTGTATTTTAGGAGGGGGGAGTGGGGGGTCTCAAACGCAAACAAGGGTCTTGGCGGCCTACTGCCTCATGCTTCCACTGACCCCCGACCCCCCACACATACTTCCAGCCCTTATGCACACATGCATATTAAACCAGACACCCTCTTCTTATGGAGGTGTAGTTAATTAAAATATATTTGTCCTAATTGTAGTCCTTTATGGTGTACATGTACCTTTACAATTCTCCAAAGTTTTGCTCTCCATATACACATATGTACCTCCATGTTTATTTTCCTTTTTGTGTAAAATCATAAATGTAAACATTCAAATACACAGTCACATTTAGGTATGTGATATATGTTTTGAAAGATTATGAAAAAACGTCAAGCAATCCATTAACTCTCAACGTGCCAGGGATTTTAATGCTCTATGGCATTTGTGTGCATTGTAACTCGCAAAAATGCAAGCTTGGCACTTTAGGAGTTAAGTTCACAAGATTTCTTTTTAAAAAGTGATATTTGAGACTTCAGTCATATACCAATATCACCATATAACACACTTCTGAGTAATGTGTTCGACCAATTGCATAGCAAAGGAATGCTCTTTATTTAGTGATTTAAGTGAAAATGTATGTCAGATTTTATCCCAATCATTTGCGCAAATTAACAGAATTGGACACTATAATGTACGATCAAAGTACCCAGATCTGAATACTGATACAACAAGAAAAGTCTGAAAGCTCCAAGTGGTTGACTTTAATTGACAAAGTTAATTTAACCCATTAGGCTTTAATTATCTCTGCCAGGAATTCAAAATGTTGTACTGTAAATACCCTAAACATTGTACCCCATGTGCCTGGATGCAAATACAAGTGGATTTTCTTTGTACATTTTTATGATGCGAGTATGCGAGTGCATTTTAAATGTTTTAGTATGTAACACATATATTGAAAGATAGAAATTATACCTCGTAAGTGTCGTAACCTATATAGATACATTCAAACCTATCTATAAGTGAAGACCAAAGGGAAACAAGAAAAGTGGGCAATGTAGACAGTTGAACTCTATAGACAGGTTCTACATGTATAACATTGCTTTCTCTGCAAGAGATCACTGTCTACTGGTGGCCACTACAAATATATATAGACAAGTTGGCTCTTATAGGCCCTGTTGCAGAAAGAAATACAATCGATTGTAAGTCAGATCATGTGTTGTAAATAAGCAAGTCTAATTGGTTGAAACGGGCAAATATTCTGACTTACAAATAATTGTAACTTACAATCGATTGTATGCTCTTTCTGCAACGGGCCCATAGACAGGTTGCCGCTAAGACAGCTTTGGCTGTACCTGTAAGTTTTATAACTCAAGTGAATTTTGATTTGTAAATGATGTGAATATGAAAGTGCAAACGTTTGTATACATGTATTTTGAAAAATCATGAAATATGTGCATAGAGTACCAATGTGTGATGTCACAACTATTCATTGCCATGGGTAATGGTTCTAAACAATGTCAGGCAAGTCAAAAATGTACCCTAACGCAGGGCTCGACACTCGGACTGGCCCGCTGGCCCGGGGCCAGTGAAATTGCACTTCGGGCCAGCAAAAATGTATTAAAGTCATATTTTGGTGGCCCGATCAGGCAAGCAGATTTTCAACCCGATATATTGACACAATTTTAAAAATCTAGTTTTCTTCCATGTCATCTATAATCACAGGTTTGATCAGGAAAGCGTGATATTTTGAATAGTAAAACATTTACTCATGATATACAATTTTTGGGCCAGTAAATTTGTTTTTCGGGCCACCAAAAATGGGAAAAAAATATTTCACTGGCCCGACCGCGCCACTGACAAAAAAGTTAAGTGTGGAGCCCTGCCTAACGGCTGCAAAGAAAAGACAATCATCCAGCTGTTGTCAAAGTTATTTAGAAACATTTATACTATGTAAAAACAAAGGAATTGATTGTGACATCACACTATTACTCTGTTACATAATGTAGAAAATATTTGTTCTCAACAGTATGTCTGAAATAAATGTACACCTGAGATACCGTATTTACCGGCGCAATCGCCGCATTCGCGTAAACGCCGCATGCCGACTTTGAGCATTGAAATTGAAAAAAAAGTGGGAGAAAATTGCAATATTTACAAAAATATAGTTACAAAATATTCAGAATTACCTTAGTTTCGAGCAAAAATATAGTTTTCCTGAATAGGAACGAGAACTCTAGCGCTATACATGTACAGTATTACGAGATTGCCAGCACTTACAAGATTGTCAGCGCAGCTGGCTTACGCATGTACATGTACAAATATTTACGTTGTTTTTATATTTGTTGTTTTGAGGTCAGTCAAGAGTGAAAATTTGACTATCGCCGCGTATGCGCCGCACCCCAACTTTGCTTGGTTTTTTTGAGGAAAAAGTATGCGGCGATTACGCCGGTAAATACGGTACATGTACCTGGGTTGCATAACTTATGTGAATTTTGCATTGTCAGTGATGTGATTATGAAAGTGCACACACATTAGTATTTATTTTGAAAGATCATGTTAATTATGAGTAGAAAATAATGAAATAATCAAGGAAAAAAAACAAGTGCAATGAGAAATTCAAGATGAGAAGGGTTTTATTCAGCTTTAATATGCACAGCATAGAGAAGAAATAAGATGAAGATACATTTAAATACATACAAGTATCATACATGTATGTATCAAATAGTTTTAACTTTTAAAGGATATACAAAGGTGACACACATGAAATTATTTGCTGCAAAATTGTGAAAAGTGAGTATACATGTACATTCAGAAATGTAGACGTTATATGAGAGGGTAGAATGTTACATGAAAAGTTACCAAACATAACTTGATAGTCGTTAGTACAAATTATGAACAGTGATAGTAATGACAATATCATCATGTAAAACACAGTTCAGAATGAACATTATAAACTGTACATAATTATCTACAGATATTAACCCACATGTCTCCATTGACATAAACATGCCCGTAGCAAGGATTTGTCAAGAGGGGTGCAAAATTTACCAAATTGGCCTGAGACCAAGATCACTGGTTTAGCTGTGTAAGCAGGGGAGGGGGTAATTGTGACCAAGACCGATTTTGGGGTGGGGGTGGGGGTGGGGTGATGCATAAGGTACGTGGCCAACACCCCCCTCTCCTGGCTACAGGCCTGGTAAAGATATTCATAACTCATCTTGTAAAGTTGTTTGACTCGTTATTAACCTGGAACCAAAGGAGTGTCATATGCATTTTTTATGCTACACAACTTGCGTTTCCAAAAAGTTCGCTTTATGATAAATTACCCGTTTGTGCTGGTCTTAATAACTCTTCTTGAATATGAACCTGTATATGTTGTGTTACAATGGAATTACAATTAGTTTTAGTTATCAGAGTATTGATCAAAGATGAACAATGGGTGCAGAATGCATGAAAACAGTTGCAATGAATCAAATTGTGGAGATAAACAAGAACCAACTCTGACAGCAACAATGGCCCGTATTCACAAAGGAGGTTTGTACAAACCATGGTTCAAACCGAGGTTTACATCTATGGAATGCCAATTGTAAACTGATGGAGAGAAAATGTAATTTCCTTACTTGTTAACAATGTTGATGGTACACATTCTCTCTCCATCAGTCTACAATTGGCATTCCATAGATGTAAACCTTGGTTTAAACCATGGTTTATACAAACCTCCTTTGTGAATACGGGCCATTATATTGAAGTGTCACAATATCAAGACGACAGTATCAAATGATCATCTCAGTGTGGTTTAAGGTGATGCCCATTATGAAAATACATGGCAACAAAAAAAACACCTTAGGCTGTGGTCACATGGTGCTTGCGATGGGTTGCGATGAGCTGCACTGGCATATGAGTGGCGTATATTGTCAAACAGCTTGACTGCACAGGCTTAGATAACTTGTGCAAAGGTTATTTGACCGAATCGAATGTGTCTTTTTCGCTCGCATTCCATTGTGACGTTTGGTTATTTTGGACATGATCTGCCCTTCATAACTTCTATTGTCTTGTTGCAGGCAGTTGCAGGTGATCGCAAGCATCGTGTGACCACAGCCTTACAATGTAGATTTTTCCTAGCCCAAGAACATACTTGTACTTATGTTTGCACCTTGACCGAGTGATTCTTATATAACATATTATTTTTCAACAGAAAATTAACTGATAATTTAAACACATGATTTACACAACTCAATAATTGTGTTAATGCAAATTACATGAACTGCAACAATTCTATACACAAAGCTTTGATAGACGTAAAATACAGAGCTTGAATAACTTGAATTTGATCAATTGTTCACTCACAGTTCACATTGAAACGCCTTTGTACAAGTCCATTACATACTTTATCTGACACATTTAGTTAATAATTGTGTAAATTTATTACAAAATGTTTTTTCGGAATTTAAGCAAGACTAATACATAAAGTCATCTTTTTAGCAATACATTTATTGTTGTTACACAAATAAATGATATGCAGTTGTCCAAGTATCATACAACTTATTTCTACCATTATGCATTTTTTGATAGAAGGTAAAGTCAGCAGAACTCTTGCTTTTGCCGCCATTCTGAATTAAATTCAGTCCTACAGTACATCATTGATGTATACGTTAAAATTCAAAGTAAAACAAAAAGACATGACCAGAAATATGTTTTTAAATAATGAAAAAGAGCAAAGAAATCGTGCTTCCAGGGGATTCAAACCCCAAACCATCTGATTTTGAGACCTGGGGGGTGTTGCATAAAGAGTTGCGATCACCATGTTTTTGATTAAACAAAAGTCAGAAAATGTGCATTTTGGCCAGTCAGAGTTGCCCATTCGTGCTCATTTTCAGACTTTGCAATAATAAATCGCAACCCTTTTATATAACTGATATTTACTAATATCGAAATGTTTTTATTTGAAGTTGTATAGAAAACAAAATTTAGGTAAAAGTTGATGGTTTTCAAATTTCTGGACACAATACATGTAGTTTTGTACAAATCATCTGCAAAAAATTATTTAAAAAAAACAAAATTTAAGTGCAAGATATTAACCAGTTGCTTACAGGAACCAGGTGGGGTATGTACAAAGTCTATGGGGATTTTAGAATCTGGAAGCGAACGGGTTCATGAGATGAAAGGCTTCATGCATTCTGAGGTAACACAAACCATATTGCACTATAAATTAAGCCATGCATTGTTGACTGTGAGCAGCGGTACTTCTATGGTTTCTCAACTATGCACGTAATAGTGTGGCCATAATTGAACAGAATAATGAGAAGTGACATTTTTGCAAATTAGGGAAATGGAATTGAATCTATTCATGGTGATTCTATGGTGTACAGTAACTAATTGTGCTGTATGTAGTAGCAGTGGTACAGACATACATGTAATACCCATGTATTTTATGCAGAGTTTTCACTTTCTATATTCACATGAGACTAAGTGCCACAAAGCAACGCATTACGTGCGTATAGTGCACTTGTACGTGCACTTGCCCTATATTGCCCAGGGCAAGACAAAATTGATGTTGGGCAAGTAAAATTTCATAAATGACCTAGTTTAGTTGCCTGATTCCGGCAACTAAATTATTGGCCCTAAAAGATATAATGTAATTCCAAACGAGCAAATCTCATATATAAAGTAAACGGGCAAGTTCATTTTTCGGTCAGGCAAGTAAAATTTGAAAAGGCATGATTTTACTTGCCCGAACAGGCCAGCAGAGAACAAAAAGTTAGTGTGGAGGCTTGGGCTATAGTACGTAATATGTATACTGTTGATTTTAAGTCAGTTAACTTAATTTCTCAAGTTTATTGGCTCATAATGTAATAACTTGGGAAATCAAATTATGAACATTATGATACAGTCAGCAACCTTTCCTAAGTAGTAAAATGCACCATAATCCTAGTGTACTTAGAGTCAACATGTATGTTACTTTTTTGTTCAGACTGACCGTGAAATTCAAGTCGCCTACTACATAAAATGTAAACAATTAAACATACAGTAGACCAAAATTACATGCATTTGGCACTTTTGTAAAATACTTCTTGACAAACACATACATGTACATTAGTTTAGATCTAATTATGCAAATAAATGCATACATGTAGGCTAAATGACACACAAGATATTTACAGAGTGCAAGTGCACAAATTAATCTACACTTTATGAAGGAAAATTAAATAAAGAGCAAGAAATGGAAATGATTTATGCATGTGAATACATTTTGAAAGACAAGAATTGGCACATTTATACAAAAAATATAGCACAACAATTAGTACAAGTAGCATGGTTAAAGATACACAATAAAGAATGTGGAGTGAGAAAAAAAAGGTAAAATCAGTGCATGAATGTAAATTTTGTTAATCAGTGAATTTGCAAATGATTGATGCATTTCTAAGTGCAGTTGTAAAATAATGAGACTGAATGATTTGATTGAGTTCTAAGCAGATTTTGATGAGCATGTAGTTAAGTAATGCCACATGATTATAATGTGATAGTTAGCTTCTACATTACCGTGCAACGACAAGCATGAATGCTCAATAAATGCAGCATAATGGTAGCATTCTAAAGTAATTCAATTACTAGATTTGGGCAAGACATCAAATTTCACCACATGGAAACTTATTTCAAGCATATGAAGTCTAAACATTCGCACCTCTCCCACTGACATCTTCTGCTCCAAACTGAAGACATTTTTATTTAATTTATCATATTATTAACTTTCTGCACCAGCACCACCCCTTATTAAATGTTTGTCCTGGAGAGAATTATGCGCCTCGGAATAGTTTTACTAGATAGACGGTGCCATACAAGTAAGTGAGTAAGTTTAGGGAAACTGACCAGAAATATATAATATAAATGAAAATGAACAAAGAAAATTATAGGTTCATTTACACCTAGATCCTAGATTTATATTTCCTGTTTACACCTACATGTATTGTTAAATATAAGTCTATCCTTATAGGCAGACGTTTTCTCGCAAATTTGGAAGCCAAAAATAAGAACTGGGAGACTCCAAGGTGTCCAATCATGAAATCCAAATTCAAGCAAATTATGAATTATGAATAGTACATTGACATTAATACAAATACATTGCACAATCCACATGCATATATATGATTTTAAATCATATTAATTAACTTACTAGCAAATTTAGTTTCAGTTTCAGTTTCAGTTTAGTATCACCAACGGGAAAGGCACATATAAACTTGTCCAGCTACGTGTACATGTACATATTCATGTATGGCACAATTATGACACATGAACTGCTAGATATAATGTATATACAAATTTGCACAATGTCGTTCCTGATTAAATTTTTCTCCATCCTAAATTGTATTACAATTGGCTACTTTCAATACTTTTATATTCCTATATTTTCTGCCCCCTATATCATAAACTCATTTACAGTAGAATTTCCTGGATAAAATAAATATGTATTTCATGTTTGTTTCATCCTAAAAATATAAATATATATTTGTTTGCAATTCTATCATACTTTGACTTCAAGACAAAAAGTTGCCTTTTCCTCTGTTGTCATCATCTTCAATACTCAAGCCATACTAAGAGGACCAATTCCTTAGTGGTACTTTCTGTTCATCATCAACATTAATTTTTTTTCTGAACTTTATCATCTTTACTCTTCAAGATAAAAAGTTGCCCTCCCCCTGGTGTTGCTATCATCTTCACTCTTTATGGCTTGAGATGAGATTTCGCCCGCAAAGATCTCTTCCGAGTTCACCCTAAACATATCATCATCCGTTCCCTCCCCATCACCTTTTGATGATTGCCCTTGACCTTTGACCTTTGACCCCTTGATTTCCTGCATGACCCTATCCTCCAGGTCGGACTGTAGCTCAGCCTGCCGATCAGTGCTGTCCGATGTATCTTCAAGATCGGACAGCACGTCCAAATTATTACTGCTATCGATTTTGCTTTTGCTCGCCCCCTTCGCAACCCTTACACTAGAGTCTTTCCTCTCTCCCAGCGCAGCTTTGTCGTCTTTCTTCCCACCCCTTGAGTCTTTCCTCTCTCCGAGCGTAGCTTTGTTGTCTGTTACCCTGACTTTACTAACTTCCCTTTCTGATTTGATTTCTTTTTTCTCTTTATTCCGAGCTTTACCATCTCCTACTTGTTGGGTTGTATCTTCTTTCCTTTCGGATTTAATTTCTCTAATCCCTTTATTACTTGCCTTTTCTTCCTTATCCATGCAGGAACAGGTATGTGAACATTTCTTTGACTTATTTGTGTTATCCCCTCCATTCTTCATTGCACTACCATCCCCTTCATCGCAATTATGTGTATGCGTATGTGAGCATTCCGGTTTAGATTCTATATCTTTATTTTCAAGATCTGCTTTTTTGTTTATCTTTCTCCCCTCTTCTCCTCTCATTGAATGTCTCTGGCTCTTCTCTCTCTTGTCTCCCTCCCCCTCTATCTCCTTTCCCCTGGGTGAATTTCTCCCGTAATCCTCTTCCACATCGCTCTCATTTCCACTCTCTCTGTAATCGGACGAGTCATTTCCGCCCGCTTCTCGCGTCCTCTTGTTCTTTTTCCTACCATTTCTCTTTCGGCTTCGGGGAGATTTTCTCTCAACCCTTTGCCTAGACTTATATCTCCCCGACCTGGTATTCTGCCCAATGATGCCATTGTACTTCCTAGTTTTGTTGGAGACCGACAAAGGGTGGATATTTTTGCCACTTATGCTCGTTTTATCATTCACTACTTGCTCTTTTTCTTTCTTTGAACGTTTGTCTTTCGAGCTGGCTTTAAAGCCAGATTGCTTCTTTGAATTCATCTTTTGATTGTTGTTCATATTTTCTTCCGCAGTGTTTGATTCTTCACATTTGCCATTAGATGATTCTGTCTCGGAGAGAGCTTTTCCATCAGCATCACCCCCTCCCTCTGAGCAGGTATCACTCTCAAAATTACTGCCATAACTGTCATCACCCCCTTCAGAATTCAGGGGGCTCTTCCTCCCATCTCCCTCCCTCCCTCTGATATGAGTATGAGCCAAGTTGCTGCCATTCCCATGGCAGTCTGCACACCCCGTGTTAGTAGACCCTCCACCCCGAGCTCTTCTTCCATCAGTGTTATTTGACCCTTTTCTCCTTGTTATTTGTTCACTCTTCTCACCTTCGGCATCCTTCTCCTCCTCCTCCTCATCCTCCTTTTGAGTTGACGCTTCTCTCTTCGTCTGCTCCTCTTCATCCTCCTGTGCTTCAGTCTGGGTCGACATGCCAGCTTTCTCTGGTTCTGGTTCAGGGGGAGGGGGCGGTATTGGTTCCGTTTGAACGTCCTTATAGCGCTGCCGCTCCCTTCGGGCAAACTCTGCCTCCACCAAACATCTATGTACACAAAATTTCAATTATTTACAAATCGTTCATCATTCATTAAACGTTTTTTTTTTCTGTGTCAATATCCAAGTTTTCTCTGGTTCCGGCTCAGGAGATGCCAAGTACAGATATCTTTTGAGTACAACATTAATTAAAATAAAATAGCAAGGAGATAATCTGGGCATGCCCAATGTGATGCCAATTTAAGGTTTGGTTTGAATGCAAGACCCATCAAAATCAAACTCATAAATCAACATGTGGCAATAACCTGGGCACAACTAATATAATATGATGCCAACTTAAGGATTTGTTTTGAATGCAAACTAATCAAAATCAAGTAACTTAAACAAATATATATTCAATCAACTACAGCCAGGGAACAATCTGTGCACACCCAACATGATGCCAATTTAAGGATTTGTCTTGTCAATGCCAATAAAAATCAAATAACAAACGCACACAAAAAAATCTTACCTGTAGCAGGGAGATGATCCGTTCAAGCCGATGAAACTTGAAGTGGGCTTTGCAATCAAATGATCTGTGTACGCCAGGCATGATACCAATTTATGGATTTCTTTGGTATTGCAATGCTAATACAAATCAAATAACAAACAAAACAAATTTTTAAAACTTACCTGTAGCAAGGAGATGATCCGTTCACGCCAATGAACTTGAAGTGACCTTTGGACCCCCCTAGGAGAGCACCGGGGGTGTACTTGTACTCGCAGCACGCACTCAGTCGCAACACCTGCACTCGATTTACGAAGAACGTCACGCTGAACGGGTAGCCACGGTGACGACGAGACACGAATATCAGGTCATCTAGAGATGAACAAGAAGATGGTGAGAAGTTATCAATTGCAATGTTGAACATCTACAGTTATAATTCTCATGAGCTTTGATAATTAGAGATATTCAAATGCAACATCTGCTCTCGATTCATGGGTAATGTCAGACAGAACTTGTATCTTTCATGACAATTTGACACACATTTAAGATCATCTAAGGAAGAAAGACAAAATAAACTATTCCTCAATTCTTTATAAAAAATTAACACTCTTGGGATTTCCATAGGCAACTATTTTGTGGAAATGCTATAATATGCCAGATTTGGAGCAAACAAAATTTGCATCTCAATTCAAAATATATTTGTCCAATGTTTACCATCTTTTCCTCGGAGCCACCTCAATGTGATGCAAATTCATAATTATAAAGTACGTCTGATTTTAGGAATTTTCATGCTAAAATATGAAAAGGAAGCTACATTTGTTTTTTTTTCATGGCTTTTAAACTGTAAACATAATTATCTCTGAAGTTAAATATTGACTTAGCGCCTTTCTCTTTCTAAACCCGAGGAATTCCTACTTGAATGTACATGTACTTACTTCCTTTCTCTGCATGGCCCGAGAAGACGACAAGGTTCTCTCCACCGCAGTGCTGTTGGTAGACCTGGATCTCGTCCCGCTTGTCCTGCCGTTCGTACTGCAGCTTGAGACCCGTTCCCCGGTAACGCACGGTGACGTCGCACATGGTCTGGAGTTGGGTAGCGTGAGGGTATGCTGGTTCTTTGCGATGGAGCGCTAGTGAGGCCTGTTCGACAGAAGAAACGCAAGTGAAATCAGACATATCTTGGAATGCCATTCTTTTATAACGGTTAGTTTCTTTTGTACTGCAACTTAAATCCTGTTCCGCCTAATGCATAGTCACATCACACACCTTTGCAATGGAGTGCTAGTGAGGCCTGTTCGATGGAAAACACATGACTGAAAAGAGAAATTCTAGAAAACTACATTCTTTTAAAACTTTTGTCCCTTGCATAATGCGACTTGCGACGCTTTCCCCGGTAACGCACTGTGACATCACACGTAGTCTGGAGTTGAGTAGGGTGCTGGTAGGCTAGTTCTTTGATATATGGAGTGCTTCCGACGCCTGTTCGACAGAAGAAACGCAAGTGAGATCACACATATCGTAGAATGCCATTCTTTTATAACAGTTACTGTCCCTATGTACTGAAACTTGAGTCTTGTATGGGTGCAGGAGTGGGCTGGTATTTTGCAAAAGAGTGCTAATGATATTCCACGGTAACAAATCTAATGAAATAATTAACTACAACATTTCAACTGAGGATGATGATGAAAGCTAGAATTCTGCATCCCCAGTAACACACAATCACATCACATGAAATCTTGGATCTGGTACAGTGCGGGTGAGCTGATTCTTTGCAATGCTCATTATAATATCATCATTACCATCATCATGATCATGTCAAAGATCAACATGAACATGAATCATAAAATAAAATGTATACAAGCAGTAACAAAACATTTATAAATAATCACCATACCTTGTTGGACCTGGGGCGATAACCTCTGCCATTCTTGGAGACCACACCAGCCTTATTTCTTGGCGACCCTTGACCTTTCGACCTCGATGGAGGAGGTCGTGGGGTCACGTCTGGGGAGTAGGGGGACAGACCTTCCATCTCGTCCGATTTCAGGTTGAGGGAGATTCTCTGCAGAATTTTAGGGTCCAACTGAACAAAGAAAAAGGTTTCAAAATTGTGAAATGCATGATGGCAGAATCCTGCATTTATTCCTGAAGGTTGATTTCAGACTGAGAGAGATTCTAGATGCAGAATTTTAAGATCCAACTTAACAAAGAAACAAGCACAACTATGAAATGTATGCTGTTAGAATACTGTATTTGCTTTTAAATCTATTTTCAAATGTACATGAATGTAGATACATCCTAAGTATTGAGAACAATTTCCAAGTGCATATGGGTCAGATTTTTGAAATATGCACTTTTGGCCATTTCCAGACCTTGAGCGCTTCTATAATTTGCTGTGTCTCGCCATTAACTCCGATATACATGTTTTTGGTCTCATATTAAATAGTATTATTAAGGCTTTCAGAAAATATATAGTTTTATATCATTTCAAACATTCGGTTTCATACCAAAGGACCTCAAAGGTGGAAAAATAGCATAAATTGTCATTTTCCACAAAATAATGAATTTTTAAACCTGATTAAAAAAAATATTAATCAACTTTAAAGGCATTAATGTCTATATTTTCTATCTTACATTTCTTGAGCATGTATCACATAAGAATTGGCGGAAGAGCGGCATTGATATGATCTCAGGGTACATTTCAATAGGAAAGGCCATGATAAGTGAAGGCCATGATAAGTGAACGTCCGTGAACATACATTAAAATCCATACAACCAAAATTCTACTTAGTTGTCAAAACAAAAACTATTGCCAAAACTAAGGGTTGAACCCACTGAACACATTCTACAACAATTGTTGGCTAACTACTCCTGCTCGCGGAGTAACATTTTTTTGTATGAAATTATACTGGATTTCGTCACGGACGTTCTGTCGTCTGTTATCATCACTGATAAGCGAAGTGCATCCTAGTCATCAATTGCTGGGGTCAGTCTGATGGACTCACAGTAGGGCCACAATATTTTGCCTATTTGAATACTATCTATCAAATGCAATGTTTGGTTTGGGCCAAAAATTGATCTTCGTGAACGTCCGTGATGAAAACGAACGTCCGGCATGAGTAGACCCAATTACAAATCTGAGGCTGCTTATCTGCACGTATACACTGGTACAGCAATTTTATCGGGCAAGCAGCTAACCAAGAAGCTATATCAAGCATTTTCGAAGCCTTTTGACAACTATTTATAATACGGACGTTCGCTCACGGACGTTCGATCATGAACATTGTTCTAATAATGTTACCATGTTAAACGCTCACAGCAAGTTGATACCATTTGATGTTGTTAGTACATTGTTATGTATCTCATATCCCAGATAGATTTATTTCCTGCAAGTCATTTAACTGTAACAAACTTATGAAATGTTGTGCTCACGGACGTTCGTTCGTCATTTATTGCCCCAAAAATCTTAGTAAAAGTTCAAGTACTGGTACAATTTTTTGACAGCAGGTGCCCCTTGTGTGTGCCTTTCGACCCAGGTCATTGCCAACCACACATGAATATGTTGATTTTTAGTCACCATCACGGAGGTTCGTTTTACATTTGATCAACTTGCTTAGCTGTTTTGTAATACCACTAGATATTATATTTACTTCCACCTGTGCAGCGTGGACATTGTATTATAGGAAGTCAAACCCCAAGATTATGATTATGCACAGTCGCAGGCCTACAAGCGAAAGAAAGCTGTTCAAAACATAAAAAGGTGGGTATATGGCGCAGTAACAAGTAACAACATTGCAACCGAAGGTCTGAGTGGAAACTGTTGCCCCACCCTCTGCAAAACTTGAGACTGTTGGCCCCTCCTCTGCTGCAGGCTTAGAGACTGTTTTCTCATCTGCCTGTCGGATTTAAGTCCAACTAAATGGCTGTATGGTGCAAGATTGGTGTAAGATTTATGCATTATTTTGATGACTTCATCGTAATAATACTTATAATATTGGCTGTTTTGTTATTTCTTGATATATCAAAAATATTGTTTTTGCTAGAATCATTATAATATTGTACAACTAAATTTTAGCTCGCGCAATATTTATAATAAACCATTCAAGGTTAGCCTTGTTCTTAATTATAATTGAAACATTGAAACCGGTTGGAGGACAATTAGGAAACAAGATGTTGGTCAGGAAACATCGGAAACTATCAACATGATTATTTGCAAGATTTAACTTTGAAATATGTTATAAAACAATTTATAATCTCTGCAAATTAGATTTAAATGTTAAACACGTTTAGTTACTTTAGTTAGCCCTTAAAATGATTGAATTTATTATATATGCGATTGTTATTACATTTTATTAAGATATTCTTTCTAAATAAAATGCAATATCAAACATGTAGCCTATAATATGTTTAGCGTATAATATTTAGCGTAATGGTTTCTATGTCTAATATTTCTTTATACAAAACATAATATACATGTATGATCTAAAAAGGCATTCTTTATGTATTTATTTAAGAAATAAGTTTTACGTGTATATTATTTACTTTGCTCATGGCTTTTGTTACCCTCAGTTTGTTTCATGTTTTGTGAAAATACATATAAGCAATTCAGCCATATGGCTGGAAAAGATAAATATATGTATTTTCAATTAATAAACCATATACGAATTGAATCGAAATACAACATACACAATCCAAAATAACAGTTTATATATGGGTCTCCCAAAGTCAAAATACATCTCAAATATATATGGCAAGGTTTTGCACATATAAAAACGTGTGATATGCATATATTAACAAATTATGTTGGCACTTACATTTATTTCTGTAAGGAATTGACTCGAGATTGGACACTTGGGTACCACTATAGGCAATTCGAGAGCGTCCGTGAAATTAATACGAACGTCCGTGACATTAAGACTCATGTGAGAAACCGTATTCTGGTGACAGGAAAATGGCCTTTATTTTGATTAAACATGTTATTTATGATTGCGGAAATGTTGTAAAATCATTTATTTACAGAAGTATGGTGGCATTTCTGTTATAGAGTGCCCAACCGGGGAAAGCCGGTGTAAAATTAGGGGTTACGATTTCCACAGGTCCACTAAGAGTGATAGTTAAGTAGCAGACATTTCATTATAATCAATTCAGATAGCTAAAATCATATCAACTGATAAATGTATATGTTTTATATTGGTCTGGAGCCTGGAGGAGATTCAAATAAATGTTGTCATCAATTTCTGTAAGACTGTTCAGGCAGAGAACGTCCGTGAAATGTATGCGAACGTCCGTGAAATTGCAATTAAAAACAATAATCTAAGTAAAGAGGGACCAGGCGACTTGGAAAATGTTATTTTTATATCTTACTAGGATGTATGCATAGTCTCTGGCTTAAATATAATAGGAATAGATAAAGTATTATTATCATATTGTTCTATAAGCATTAAGTCAATTCCAACCAATAATAGGACTCATTAATACGACCAGGTCCAAGTGAAAACCAAACTATTTAAACAGATTTATTGCAATTTTCAAGTTTGTTTGTATAATGACCCTGTTTTGAAGCCATTTGCGAAGAATAGAAACTCTTTTTGATGAGATCAGATCATTCTGCCAACATTCTTGTTTCTAGCGAACGTCCGTGAGCGATATGGGAACGTCCGTGATGAAAACTATACTCTCTTTGGTCATGTAATTATGCAATATTATGATCTAGACAGCAATTTATCCTATTACCATGCACATTGAAGTGTTTGGTACGGGAACACGAGCGTATATAGATGCGTTCCTAAAAAATGCAGCTAAAGTAAAGCAAAGGTTCTGAATAACACATTAATTTTAAACAAACATAACAATTCAGTAAAAGTTTGGACGTTTGTATTTTCTATTTGGCAAATAAAACACAATCCACGTTTGGCATACAGAGAGAAGCAAGTCTTAAGATGTAAATTGTCAAAATATAAGCTGTATATGACAGAAAATAAATTAGATATATGGGTTCTAAATCTATATCTACATAATCCCTCACGGACATTCGCCTTTTAGAGATGGGTTACTTCAACAGTGAATAAAAACGGAACCACATGGAGTTTCCCAGTATAATGGGGTACGCCTGGAAGCTAGGATTCCATGCTTTCACATTAGATAGATGTCTTTAAATTAAAAAAATAATTTGAATTTTACCCTGTTGGGGTCGAAAAGTGCACTTTTCAAAATTCTGACCCATATATGGCTGCTTATGGCATTATTATTAACATGTTCCTTACTAGATTCTGCAATCCCCATCTAGAGTTAATACATAACCCAACAATTTCCTATAGGCACTGGGTTAGTAGCCCCCTAGCCCCTGGCCTCATACCCAGATATGTCTAGACTTTCATACCCAGATATATACTTTATACATGATTCTTTAGTGAGTTAACTTACCTCTCGGAGAGCGGGGGAGTCCACCTCTCCATCCATACTGGTGTCTGAGCGTGGCGACTCACGGTGCACTGGGAAGCCATCCTGGTCCACATACACAACACCCTACATCCATGGGCAAATGTCAAATATAAATAAATAATGATAATTAGGCAATTAGTGGTACCCAGTAAACACTGATTATAATAGCATTAAATCAGGCCATGAAAAATAAATGGTTGGATTGGCGTAACCCGCCCGACCCTAAAAATACCGCCGACCCTAAAGGTTTTTTTCTGATTTTTTTTTTTTTTTTTTCAAAATTTTTTTTTGCGATATGTGTTATTTGTGTGTTATAATAAAAAAAAAAAGAAAAAAAAAAGGAAAGAAAAACCCGACCTACCTACCCTAATGTTTGGTTGCCCGTTACTCCAATCCAACAATTTTTTTGTTTTGGCCTCATTCTATAAATGTATGTACATGTATGTGCATGTATGTATACACAAATATTGTTCATGATCAAATTTATCTTTATTTACTTGAAAATGTTATCTTTTATCCACACATACATGTGAAACTTGCTTACAAAAGTAATCTCCACTGTACAGATCATTTAAAATAAAATATCATTTGTTACAGCTCTCTTTGAAGAGTATCGAGTGAAACAAAATATGTAAATGAATTAAGAATATCTGTTACCGCTCTCTTAGAAGTCGGCCTGCGCCTGGAAGGTGCTGTAGCTGGTCTACCACCCCCCGGAGGCTGGGGCTGCCTTGCCTGGTTGTTGGTGTAGGCAGACTTTGGTCGGCCTCCGCTTCGGGGTGACAGGTACTGGGTGATGTCTTCATCTCCTTTCCTTCTGTCCAACTATTAAAAACATGCAAAAAGTAGAATTAAGTTTGTTTACAGTATATATCCAGAATAAGTTAAAAAGAACAATTTTGGAGGGTACAGTATTCACGCATAATTGCACACGGATGTCTTGACTAGTATTGGTGTACATGCAGACATTGGTCATGATGTCTTCATCTCCTATCCTTCAAGCTACAGCTAAAATCATACATGTACAAAGAAAAAGTACAGACTGAGTTGAAAAACCCGTCTAAAGAGGTCACCTGTCGGCAGGGGCCACTTTTCTTGTTTGACTTAGGGGTCACTATAGTACACAGGTTTGACTACAGGGATTCATGGGGAGAAGGCCCAAAGCTGATCAATAAATATTCTTACTTAATCAAAATCCTGGGCAAATTTAACAGGAAAATTGCAAATTGTTATTAAATTTAAAGGGAAGTCTTTCTCACCCGAACTCGCCTGACCAGCTCCACTTTCGCAATCTCCTCCAGCTTCTGTTTGATATCCGACTGGCGTTGGCGCTCCAGGTCGAGGGTCTTGTGAACGATGGCCTGCGCCATCAGGTTGCGCACGTGCTTCTGGTGCTCCTTGCGCGCCATGTTCAGCCTGTACGTCGACTCCGTGACGAGCTCGCCGCGCCGGGTGATGAGTCCCGAGCGGCGAAGGTGCCGCTTCATCTTGGTGTTGTTGAAGTAGCCAACCAAGTGCTTGTCCTGGAGGCTTGTGTAAGTGGCCAATGGGCTATAAGAGAAACGGAAATGGTGAAAAATAGAAACAAACATCATTATCAAGTACACTGTACAGACAAGAAAAGTTTACACCGTTTTTAACAAAATTATACATTATTTGCTAAAAGAAACTGTTGGTACATGTAATTAAAACACTTGATTCACCTATGTGCAGTACAAATCCAACATTTTGCTTGTCCTGTAGGCTGGAAAACATGACCCTTTGTAGTTTGTAAACAACCTGTTTACCACTGGGCAGCTTTAATAAAGACATTTTCTCCAACTGGATCATGTTTTTAAAAAATTGGCCTGTCAATTTTAAAGATCACCTCATGATTAAGGTGTGTTTTTTACAGTGGCGTAGTGAGGGGGAGGGGGGGAGAAGGAGGGCATTGGGGGCACATCTCCCCCCCCCCCCCCAATTATTTCAAAACAACAAAACAACAGAAAACATAAGGGGACTTTTTTAGAAAAACAAAACAAAGAAAGACATGAGGTGTGCCCCCCCCCCAATAAATTGCGTGCCCCCGCCCCATCAGTCTGACCACGCTACGCCACTGGTTCTTTATGTAGGTTTGCACTATAATGATGAGGTAGACAGTAGTAACCTTCCACTGGAGATTGCTGGGCCGGCTGGCATCACATGGAAACGCTTGTCCCATGAGGCCTCACGCTTTCGCATCGTTCTGGTTTCCATTAATGTTATCTTCGGCAGACCCCTGGCCCTTGTGTACAAGGCCTTTGCGCTGCAGTTCGCTGAGCCACCGCTAGCTAGTCGGTGTGTACTACACGACTGGCACCTAAAATCACACGCTGGAGGGTTGTATGGATTTCGCTGGCTCACGACAGTGGAGTACATGGGTGGCAAAACAGGCACGTTCGGTAGGCCCATAATGGTCAATTGCGTACAGGCAGGCTCCACAAATTAAGGCAAAACACAATTCAAGGCTGATACAGGTACACTGTACATGTAGCTACATGTAGTTCTCTCTTTCTCATTCACTCTTTGAAAAAAAGTTGTCTACAGGGAAATATCACTGCTCACACATTAGACTTTTCACAAATTCTTAATATGGACGTACGGTAGTAGCGCTACATGTAGCACTGTCAAAAACTCTGAATTGTTCCGGGTTAACCAGAGTAAGTACTTATACACGGCAAGGCGACGCACATCGCCAAGTTATTACATTAGCCGATGATGGACTCGGAGAAGGGAGAAGAGAGATGAGGAAGCCAGGTTTTGCATTTTAATTCACATTCATCTGATGATAGATCCTTGTGGCTGGGGATGATAATCAGATGATCAAAATAGGCACACTCTGCATGAATAATACGTTTGCAACTTGTATAGAGCTATTCATTCAACATATTGATTTTCCATCGTTGCTTCTAGAAAGCGCTCAGAGATCTACATGTATACAGGGTAGATGCATCTTGATGGACAATTTATATGTTGCTGTTCATGAAGAAGTACAAAAAAGACACAGATCCTTGCAGTTGATATTTTGATAATAATCAGATAATGGAAATCAATTCAATACAAAGTTACAAACCCTGTTTAAACAAGCAAAGTAGGTAAATGGAACTTACTGTAGTGCCGACTGTCATTTTGCAATCTTTATTTGAGAGTATCTTAGATATTTACAGGTACATGTAGTATGTATGTATTTCTGATTTATAGCTTTAAAAAGAACTTTCATTTGGGGGGGGGGGGATAAACAAGTAAACAAATTAAAAAATTTGTCTTTGCTAAAATCATGACAATATACATGTAATTATTTGTGTGTGTTATCAGAGGGAGATATGAAATAATTATGATCATCTGAATCAGTCGATGAAGGGTTGCAAATAATGCTGAAAATAAGTTACATTTTAACCCATTGCCTACAGTGTAGATTAAATTTAAACACGGTGGGCCCTGTAATTAACTCTAGATAGATGGGGATTGTTATATAAATCTAGTGCTGAGCAGTTTAAAAGTGGTAATATAATGCACCTTTTTCAGGATGTGCCAAAAATACACCCTATCAACAATGGAACAGGGGAATTCACAAGTACCAAAATCTCAACAAAACAAAATACAAGTCACTGCTCGAAAAGTATTCAAATAAAAACAGAAAAGATTGGATTTGGCCAAAATATCATTGCTGTGGACTTGAAGAGAAAACTGGACAAGATTAGTTCCAATCCAATCATCCAAATCAAAGGCAAAAGATCAGCTGTGGACCATCACAGCATGTTCACATACATACATCAAATGCATTCATAATCTTGCATGAAGAAATAGCATGAAAAGTATTCAAACAAACAGGGGTTGGCTGTAAATTGCCAAACAAGTCATCGCTGCCTGAAGAGAAACACAATAAGATGAGATTTACAATCCAATCATCCAAATCAAAGGTAAAATGCTCAGCTGTGAAGCATCATGTATCCATACATTATACATGTAGCATGAATGCATTCATAATCTTGAAAAAAAGTACTGCATGAAAGGTATTCAAACAAACAGGGGTTGGCTGTAAAGTGCCAAACAAGTCATCGCTGCCTGAAGAGAAACACAATAAGATGAGATTTACAATCCAATTATCCAAATCAAAGGCAAAAGATCAGCTGTGAAGCACGGTCACATAAATTATATCACGCATTCATAATCTTGAGAGAGAAAAAAAGTACTGCATGAAAGGTATTCAAAGTTTGAATTTCAAACAAAAACGTAAAAGATTGGAAATGGCCAAACATGTCATTGATGTGTGACTTGGAAGAGAAACAAAAACAGTTGCGATTTACAATCCAATCATCCAAATCAAAGGCCAAAGATCAGCTGTGAAGCACGTAAACGATATCATGCATTCATAATCTTGAGGGGAAAAAAGAAAAGTACTCTGGAAATGGCCATGCAAAGATGTCATTGCTGCACGACTTGGAGGTAAAATGAAGATGAAAACTGGCTCTCTGAAGATGTCGTTTGGGAGCCGAGAAGATGGAGAGGAGAAATGAGGAGGATGAGGAGGATGTGGATGAGGATGAGAGGACAAAAAGAGAGAGAAAGAGAGAAGCTTCACAACATCAGTGGCAAACTAATTATGCAAACATCATGCATCTGTACCAGTGCGAGGAGCGGCTGGCAAGCAACCTGGTATAATGAGTCCTTGAGCTGAGTGAGCTGCCCGGCGCATGTGCACTGACAGCCGAGAAATGGTTTACCAATATATATTGCTTAACAATGCTTTTTTTCCCTGGAAGTTTATTTTCATTTATAATCCATTCACAAGTTTAACGGTTGAAATGAGAACGGACTCGATCAACAGCAGCCGGCGCGCAGGCACACTTGGTAAATGTATACCAATTTGGTGGGTTTTCTTCAATGCTTTCATTTTTCATTAACCTATTCACAACCACAACATACATTGTAGAAAGGAGGACTGTACTCACTGGTACAGTCTGGGTTAAGGCTACTAGTTTGCTGATATTTACAGTAACTTAAAAATTAAATAATTTTCCATTCCATTTACTGTATGGCTGCCTTGAGTACTATTTTGCATACAATTATGTTTTTAATTAGTGCGCATTGCATACGCTGTACTGTATTGATCCTGGAACTTGATTCATCCTGGTATAAAAAGGAAAAACATCTGAACGAGAAGCCATTCTATTTGGGTTGCTATCAAATGCAGGAAATAATATATGGCATACGTTGTAATGTACATTGCTGATAAAGAAAGAATAAAAACATGCTAATTATATACATTGTTTGAGTCTGTATGATTGGGTATAATAAATTGTATGTGATTTTATGTCAATCTGCATGATTTGTAGAAAATTATTTTTAGCATATATTGCAGATAAATTGTGTTGCATTTTGCTCTAGTTAATAATATGCGCAAGTCCAGATTAATTTCATTAATTCAAATGTTGATACCTTTCGGACTATTTTGTTTAATCCAATACTTACAGTAATCCTTGATGTAAAAAAAAAGGAATCCTCTAAAAAATAGCAGATACCAAAATTGCTCTCACCATGACAAATTGTGCCTTGTATTTTGTGCATTTAATTATTATGTGCAAGCCCGGCTGCTGACGTAAATATTCTGTTGACATGGCAACGCATGCATTATATGGTTTGCCACAATCAAATATCTTCTTCTGTAAATAACAAAACCGCACTCATATTTATTTGTAGTGCTTAGCATATAGAGTGAATACATCTTACAAAAGGCTATACAAATGTACACTTGGCATGTTGTACTTTACAAATTTCTCTCTCCCCCTCTCTTTGTTTTCTCTCTCTCTCTCTTACATACAGTACATATTTGTACACAATGTGTTTCTTTCTACCCCCCCCCCCTCTTTTTTCTCTCTATATCCCTCACTTACATATATTTCTCACTCTGTCTCCCTCTTTCTTTCTTTAGCCTATATCTCTCCCTTTCTTTCACTTTTTATAGTTTCCATTGTAAAATAAACTATGGCGTGACATACGCACAATTAGTAGTTTGTTTTTTCTCTCTCCCTTTTATTGAATTAATTTCAATTCTGAAATCTTGTAAACGAATTCACCCCAATATCTAGAGACTTAGCTGTGATCAATTAAAAAAATATAGGACCCATAATTTGTTTGAAATCTAGTTCATACTGTGCAACATTTCTTTGCACATACATGTATATTGATTACAGAGCTGCCAACCTTGATCAACAAAAACAAACATGTGAAATGGCCCCAAAAATAGAATTTTAAAGAGAAACAACAGAATTTGATGAATTGTCAAGAAAATAAACCTTTAGAAGTACAGTATGCATTGCATTACCAGAACAGCACAGAAATCAAACATTGCGAGTGGGGCTATCTTAATACAGGGCTCGACACTCGCACTGGCCCGGGGCCAGTAAAATTGCACTTCGGGCCAGCGAATATGTATAAAAGTCATATTTTGGTGGCACGATCGGGCAAGCAGATTTTCAACCCGACACTGACAAAATTAGAAAAATCTTGTATTCTTCCATGTCATGCTTCATCTATAATGACAGGTTGACCAGGAAAGAGTGATATTTTGAATAGTAAAAAGTTTACTCATGAAATACAATTTTCGGGCCAGTAATTTTTATTTTGGGCCACCAGAAAAGGGGAATAAATTATTTCACTGGCCCGACCAGGCAACTGACAAAAAAGGTAAGTGTGGAGCCCTGCTTAATAGCTTATTTCATACTGAAGTTCGCGCACAAAATTGGACGATCAATTTGAAGATTGCATACACTTGAACAGGGCCAAGGGCGTTGATTTCTTCTCATGGTTGGGGGGGATGATCAGGGGGTTTGACCCAATGACGATGCGGAGCATCGTCCACGAGCCGCGTAGCGGTTTTTTTGGCTATTTTGCTAAGGGGGGGGTTTAACCCAATGACGATGCGGAGCATTGTCCACGAGCCGCGTAGCGGCGAGGCGATTTTTTTTTGGGGCTATTTTGCTAAGGGGGGGGGTTTGACCCAATGACAATACGGATACTGTGTGGGTCTGGACACAATGATGGCGTTTTTCTATGCACATCACATTTTCACTTGGCAGCCCAAGGGGGGGGGGGGGGGGTTTAAACCCATGATGGCGTTTGTCTATGCACATCACATTTTCACTTGGCAGCCCAAGGGGGGGGGTTTAAACCCCCTAAACCCCCACGTAGATCCGCGCCTGGGGGGAGGGTGTGGGAGGGGGGTGTCCCCCCTCCCACGGTAGGAAGCTTTTGCATTTTGGGGCTTGAAATTGTGCAATCTGGAGCATACCTAAGGCATCAATTTCAAGTTAAAATATAAACTTGTTTCTGAGTTACCGTAGATAAACACAATTAATGAAATCAAGTTTGCAGAAAACCAAAGGGCGGATCGCAATTCTTGTTTTGCTTATGGTAGCCTCTTCCACAATTACATGCGCCAGTATACTTTTTTTTTTTTTTTTTTACCCTCCCAAATATTGGGGGGGATGATAATACAGGCCATCCCCCCCACCTCAAATATTGGGGGGGATATATCCCCCCCATCCCCCCCGTGATCGAGGCCCCTGAACAGGGCTGTACTCATTGATTCCTTCAAATGTCAAAGTCTCATAATTTAATCTTTGTTATATATATTAAACCTTTCAGCTTGTAAAATGATGTGCAAGATAACAAGAGAGACAGTTCAATAACTTGATACATCCATCAAATAAATCATGTTTACAATTTGCAGGCATTCATTCACATAGATCATTTTGGCCAACGTGTCACTGTACGATTGTCCTGACATTTAGAACTTGTCAACATTTTTCATTTAGATGATTCTCTAATGCACTTAACCTTGGACTGTTCTACAATTATTCAAGTGATTGAATGTACAGTGTATCCTGTAGCAACCACATTAGCCAACTGTGCAACTGTGTCACTCAAAATATATACAATGGCATCAAAGTATCTGTACCAGTGGTGTAGGGTGTAGGGTGTAGGGTTGGGTGGGGGGGGGGGGGGGAGGTTCGGGTAGGGTGTTAAAAAGTTATTGGGGGCGCACCTTTGTGTATTTCTTCATTTTCTATAATTTTATTGTCTGTTTATTTCATTTTTTGGCATTTATAATGTACATGTGCTTTTGTACATATTTTTTTTTTTTTTTTTTGGGGGGGGGGAATTCTGTCAAAAACAGTGAAATAATTATGTGCTCATTTTTTAATGTATCCCTAAAATGAGAAAATTCTTCCTGAATTTGAAGGTGATTCATGGCCGGATACTCAGGGACTGTAACTTTCAAAACACTTCATGAGGGATGCAGGGCCACAAGCTGCCACACTTTTCATGCAGTACATACCCAATATGTCATTGCATCGATCAGAGTATGATGTTGTGCATTAATGATTAACATATTTGCATCTAAGTATAGCTCTATACATTTAAGGCTGATAGAAGAACCTGGATTAATTTGCTGAATCACTCTCAATGTACAATAGGTGTAAATAATAGATCTCTGCACCCTGCTTATTTGCATCAATGTTCACAGACCTTGAGCCCAATTTCAGGGTGTTTATAATTTTGTTTACAAATGTATGGACCTGTTGTGCCATTGTTTCAGATGTTGACTATTCTCACTAAAAATTAAAGTGCAGTCAATATAGGGGGATCTATAATTCAAGGGCTACTGTACATTCTGAACTTATCTATGAGGCCCAACAATTCAGCTCTCTCCCAAATTTGTTTTGTAATTAAATCTAATTGTATGATGTACACGTAGAGTGGTCCTTTTATTGGGCATTTGAGGGAATAATATATCTTTTGGGCATCATTGGCTAAAAAGAAGCCCCAAGCCTTTTTGTTCTCAATGGGTCATCATTAACAATCATGTTTGTCAGGGCTTTATGTACATAGTTTACAAGAAACAAAGGTGCCTATTCTTATAAAAACGTTATCGCTGAATACACTGTGTGCACCATGGACACTATCTGGGGAGCATTCCTTGCAAGTACAGTCAAAGCTGTCTTAGCGGCCACCTGTCTATAGCAGCCAACCTGCCTACATGTATAGTGGCCACTCAAAGTGATCCCTTGCAGAGTAAAACAGTGTAATTGAACCTGTCTATAGAGGTCACCTGTCTACAGTGGCCACATTTCTTGTCTCCCTTGGGTGGCCACTATAGACAGGTTTGACTGTAGGTCATACTTTGTGCATCGAGAATTATGATTTCATACAAAGTGGTGTTCACCCCATACCGGGTGCCCACGTGACAGGGATAAGTGTCCAGCCAGGGATAATTGGCAGGGACGTCATTCAGACAGTTTAAAATCCTATTTTTGGCAGCATTCTAGCTTTCACACACACGGAGACACACGCACTCGTATTAAAACACAGTCCTCGGCTCCCCAGGTTCTGTTACCCCATTAACCCCTTGCCTACGGGAACCGAGTGGGCTAATGTATGTACATTTCTTTATGGGTATTTCAGAATCTCAAAGGCAACGGGTTAAGTAAGCGGAGAGGACAGTATATACCACAGGTTTCGTACAAATGTATAGTCATATATTTATATGTCCTTTTTTTTACACTCGTGGCGTATCATTTTTAAATGGTACATTGTACCTAAATACTAGTAGTAGATGCAGTCAGTGTAACGTACAGTATATATTTCTTACCACTGCAAGTTCCTCTCCTAGAACTGAGTACTGATTGTCTTGGTTGAGAGCAGCCAGTTGTATTTATAAAAGTGTTATTGAAGGTCAGACTCTTGTTTCAAACATTGGACCTTACAGGCTCACAACTGGAAGACAAAATGGAATCTACAAATCTTGCCACACCATGTCCTATTAGTCCCCATATCCGTTCAGTTACATTGTATTCCTAACAATGTGTACATTATAACATGTAGCTCACCATATTACAGGGAAGGAATAACTGATCAGATCGGCCTGCCATATTTTATGGTGAATGAGTACATCGGGCAGTTTGAACGATGGTTGGACAAATTCTGCAGCTGATAGCAAAAAAGGGTAGAAAAAAAAAACATTCCGCCAAAGAGAGCAGCCATGTTTGTGGAGCCCATGAAATTGGTTAGTTTTAAAGTTATTATTTTAACTTTTCTAATCTATTCTTCCAATTAAACTTCAGGATTCATTTTCTGAATATTATTGCAGTTATTATGGTTGTGATTAACTGTAGATAAATATAATAAAATTAAATATAAAAAACCAACATGTTTTTTCAAGCCATCACGTATGTCCATCCGTAGCTTACAATCGTTTGTAAGCTACACAGGTATCGCCCCCCACAAAAGAAGTGAATTGTGGAATCTATCGAGTATCGCAAGGCCCGTCAATATAAGTAGTACAGTAAATGTAAAATTTGTAAATTTACGATTGAAGTGTTCAGATGTTATAAAGGTAAAGGCCAGTTTTGGAAACGCCCCCCTCTCAAAAAAATGAACTAGAAGCTCCTATTACCAATAATGTGAAAGAATATAATTGTACTAATATAGGATTATCCAAATTTGGCCAAGAAACCGCCTACTAATTGATATATTTGCAAAATTATAACTTGATCTGCTGCAGATAGAGTTCGCCAACTCGGAATCGCTCATTCGCTACGTGTATTACGACCACGAGGTGTACACGAGGTGTCGATCGCGCTATACGATAGCTTGTCGATATCTCCCCCAGCGCTAGCGGCGTGGACAGGTCCGAACTGGCGGTGGATTTATAAATTTCACAGGCGGATATTGGATTTCTTCCGATATTTCTGTATTTAACGATGCTTAGGTTCCGATTTTACCACACAAGCCCTATTTCAATACCTATTCAACAATAATGATCAATATAGATGTATTCGGCTTCTTTCCCAAAACTGTAATTCATCTTTAAATAATCCAACGGATCGCGAAAACCGCATACAAAGTGAGTGCAATGAGTTTGTGAACATCACTTTGCATTTTTGCTCATTACTCAGCCATATTAATATTATGACGTCCATTTGACTTGAAATTTCATACAATACCCTGTGCCTGTGGACATAATTAAATCATATAACATTTAATGAGAGTCGTATACAGCAGATTCTGCTAGGATCGAATACTAGGCTGTATACAGCCTAGTTTTCGATCCTAGCAGAATCTAACATTTAACAACAATATGCATTGTATCGACCATTCATCACTTTTTGTACATGTCAACAAAGCAAAGTAAGGCAAGATGGAATGATGGAGTTCAATTGCAAAGCAAAAGTCGCACGGCATTCATGATCATACAATAATACATCTACACGAATATCCAGGCCATGTCAAGCAAGGGGTGCGCGCAAAGTCCCTGCTCCGCTGGACGGGGGCAATGCAACATGCACCGTATGGGTAGTACTGGACAGGTAGTCGGTAATGAAGTGTTTCAGCAGGTGGATTTCCCTGAATCAACGTGCGACATGACGCTGTCTTGTTGCTTTCAGCGTCCGGTGATGAACTTCTTGAAAATCCTGACTCCTGCTGGAATTCTGGATCTTCTAGGGTCAAATCATTCCTTCAGAAATTAGAGTTATATCGCCTTTTTTCTACAAAATTCACACGCGTATTATTATCGGTATACACTTTTTGAACGATCCGATATGATCCAATCAATTATGCATGCACGCAGATTATAATAGGCGCCCCGATATGTACGTACACGACGTACGTACACACACAATACACACTCGATTGTGTTGTAAACGTACAATAGACGCCGTCGTTATGGCAATAGCTTGGGTTCGTGCTGTGTGTGTGACGTGACTGTGTGTTTTTTTGTTTTAGGTGCAGTGCAGTGTAGTCATTCTCAAACGATTGTTTACTTTATTCTGTTATTCTGGTTTGTGGGTATCGCCACCGATAATCTCTTTCACATTTTTTTATTAAAAGGAGGAAGGGGCAGACGAGGGGGGGGGGGGGGGGGGAGTGGGGGGGGGGGGGGGGGAGGGGGGTTGGCAAGTTCCCCCACCATAGCGCCTTCTCCTCTATATCCATAATTTAACGAAAACATTTGAAACCAATACTTGAAATGCCGATGATTCGATGATACAATACTTTTGTTCTTTCTGATGATGAGGTAATCCCATTTGAGGTAATCTCATTTTCTTTGCCTTCTTTAAATTTAATCACAATATATTTCTGCTCAGTTTCCCTATATGTTTGAATTAATTATTACAAAAAGCTGTATCGCTTAGGTGATCCCTCGCATATCCCCAAGTTGATTTGTATCCTTCGGGTTTATGTCAGGTTCATAATAGCTTCTGACCATTCAGGCAATGAGAATTAAGGGGTTTCAGGGACGAGCACCGTCTAAGGTTTTCTATAGCTCAGTCGGAAGAACACCAGTCTAGCAATCTGGAGGTCTCGGGTTCGAATCCCGTTGGAATCCCATTTTCGTTGCCTTCTTTTAATCACAATATATTTCTGCTCAGTTTCCCTATATGTTTGAATTAATTATTACAAAAAGCTGTATCGCTTAGGTGATCCCTCGCATATCCCCAAGTTGATTTGTATCCTTCGGGTTTATGTCAGGTTCATAATAGCTTCTGACCATTCAGGCAATGAGAATTAAGGGGTTTCAGGGACGAGCACCGTCTAAGGTTTTTCTATAGCTCAGTCGGAAGAACACCAGTCTAGCAATCTGGAGGTCTCGGGTTCGAATCCCGTTGGAATCCCATTTTCTTTGCCTTCTTTTAATCACAATATATTTCTGCTCAGTTTCCCTATATGTTTGAATTAATTATTACAAAAAGCTGTATCGCTTAGGTGATCCCTCGCATATCCCCAAGTTGATTTGTATCCTTCGGGTTTATGTCAGGTTCATAATAGCTTCTGACCATTCAGGCAATGAGAATTAAGGGGTTTCAGGGACGGGTACCGTCTAGGATTTTTCTATAGCTCAGTCGGAAAGAGCACCAGTCTAGCAATCTGGAGGTCTCGGGTTCGAATCCCGTTGGAATCCCATTTTCTTTGCCTTCTTTTAATCACAATATATTTCTGGTCAGTTTCCCTATATGTTTGAATTGATGAGGTAAATTATTTGATAATAATAAAACGAATAATGAACTTACAAATATGAAATTGGTTCAAATCAAATAAACTATTAATTAACACCTCAAAAACTAAATTTATGATAGTTATTATTTTTGTTAACGCATTGATATACATGTAATATTATTTTAAAAATTGATAATAGAAAAAGACCACAAGTGGATTATGTTAATTTTCTTGGATTTGTATAATTGATAATGAACTTAATTGGGATAAACATAAACGTTAAAAAAAATGTTTTATACATCTCATCAAAAGTGAGCACAAATAATATTGGCGTATTAAATTGATATTAAAATCTTGTTTACCTTTTCATTTGTTGTTTTTACTTTATAATACCTTGTTTTTTCCTAAACTAAATTATTGCACGCTTATTTGGGGAAGGGCTAGCAATTTCGCTTGAACAAAATACAAATAGCCTATTGCAGAAAAGAGTCATTCGAATTTGATCTGGTGCCCATTATTTGGCTCATTGTTACACCGAAAATGTTATTGAATCGTAATTAGAAAGAAGTATTAGTCTTTAAACAGCCATTTTTTATGTTAAAAATCTTGTTTTGATTCCTAAATTAGTGTCAGGTTTGTTTGTAAAACAGTATCATACATTAGAATAATACGATACATACCAGACAAAAGGATAATTATCGGCCCCAATTATCGAAAACAATTTCTGCACAGAAACAGTTTATAAGGATAAATTTAAGTTATACAGTAATAACTTTAGGAAAATATTTTAGGCAAACTAATTGAATAACCTAAAATTATTTCTTTGAACAATTTGTATTGTGTATTATGTATACACATCTTGTCTATCAATGTTCTTTAAATATGATTTCGTATTTGACTAACCAAGTTGTTTTGTATACTTTTTTAATCACATATTCTACTGAAATCACGAATTCTTGTCTGGGCATATTTCGTGTTGTTGGTAAATATATAAACATTGTGTTATTTGTAGTTGTTGCTTTAATTTTGTTTTATGATATTGCTGATTTTATATTTGTGTTGTTTCGTTGATGCTTTTTCTCGAGTTGTATTTTTTTTTTTTTTTTTTACTGTTTTGTAATTTATCGTTCTGCATATTATGTGCATTTTTATTTTGTAGCCTATTGAATGATTACCAATCCTTGCCATAATTTTTCATATTTGTCATAATTATGTTATAGGTACATGTATTATGTTTAATTAGTTTGTTATATTTTTTAAATACTATAACCTGCATGGGTGCCATTACTCGACAAGCTTTATGTTTCTTACAGGTGCTACCCGTTACATTATAGCTTTGCAAATTTGTATCAGGTTTTTTATCTGAAATAAACGTTGAATTTAATATTTCACAATGCTGATGCATGCACGGAAGATTCCTGGCAAGGGAAATTATAATAGGTCCTTTAAAACATTTTGAAGGTACATGTACATGTATATGGAATGGCCTTGACCTTGCAAACACAAAAAATGTCAACACAAACAAAAATCATGATAATGTATACGATATTCAACAGGGAGCCAGTGCAACTAATGTGAACTTAGAGTATACATTACATTTGCATGATCAGCTTTTTGGCTGAATGTTGGATTCTTTGATTACGCTAACCCAACCAACAGATGGCGCAATCATTTTATATCCAGATATCAGAGTGTGTATAATGATTGTATTCACCACGGGGCATACTTGCAGGTACTCTAGGCATACTATGCAGCGGGCTCCCTCTCTGTTGTATCAAGGAGATAATTATAGTGCTCCTTGCATGGTTATATAGTGGAGCAGATAGGTGTAACAATCGTTCAAATAGTCATACAAGCACCCCAAATTGGCTTATTTGTACATTGCCTATAGTACACTTTTCAAGAAACAACATGCAGAGCACGCAAAAAATCCAACATGGCGGCCATTTCCAAGACGGCCGCCAAAAAGCTACTTTTTGTCATACAAATATTACAAATTGGTAATTTACAATGATTTTAGAGTCGATTTCAATAATTTATAGTATCCAAAAACAGAATAATAATTATGCTAAATACAGATCTATCCCGTGGCAATAGGTACTGTATAATCCAACATGGCGGCCATTTTGAAAGATGGCCGTCAAAAAGCTACTTTTTGTCATAGGAATATAACTAGTTAGTCATTTTGAATAATTTGAGAGCCGTTTCCAATTAAGTATAAAGTATAGGTCCAAAAAATGTTAAATAAAGATCTATCCTGAGGCATATGTACTGACAAAACCAACATGGCGGCAATTTCCAAGATGTGTTAAATAAAGATCTATCCTGAGGCATATGTACTGACAAAACCAACATGGCGGCAATTTCCAAGATGGCTGCTCAATTTTATTTATTTATTTATTTATTTTTTGTGATGGGGGGGGGGGGGGGGGGTGGGGAGCATTAAAATTAATTGATTTATTCCATAACTCAATGGCTGAGATCGCGATCTCATTTACAAGAACCAGGTCTTATATATGTGCAACCCGCTCCACCACACATTATGTGGTCCATCGTCTGGGTCTGTCCGCAGTCGCAGAGAGTTTCTTTTTCATGGGCCTACACTGTCCTCCCCATTCGGTTTAGGCATAGCCTTTAGTCAAGGCTCTATATGGCTTGGAGATTCTCTATGCGATCGCGAGCTAGCTAGCTGTGAGAGAGCTATACGGCACGGGGTCAGCGAGCGGAACTAACAGGCTCCCATATAGAGCCTTTAGTCACTCGACACGCAGTAATTTATTAATGAGCAGAGATTACTAATTCATGAGATGAAATCATCAACCAATCAGATCGCCAGATGTGGATTCCGTCTGCCTGATCGGTGGCGTGTTCCATCGTGTATTAGGGGGTTTATTTAGTATCAGACATTAATATTACTATAACTATCATAATGATCAAATATGAGATACATTATAATAAAAACTAAAGCATATAAATACCTTTTTGTATCCATATCAAATTTCAACTCTTTATTTTAAAAGAAAACAACATATTTTATACTGACGTACCCTATAGATAATGGATGCGTCCGCATCGACGGTGAGCTGCATACAGCCTACGCTAGTCTGTTGCGGAGACCCTCTAACAACCAGTAACCGTGTATTGTGCAAGGAAGTGCGTTTGGTTTTTACTATGCAGCTTGATTCTGTGTCTAAAACAAAGACTAACACTCATAAACGGCTGATCTACCATTCCGTGGTAGATGAATATGGGGCTCGTAGATTTTCTACGAACGAAACAGAGTAAATAAAAGAAAGTTAACTTTTTCGCATTCATCACTGATGTTAGTTCAGGCATTACCACTCAGTCTGTCCACTGCATGTTTAGTTCGTTGATGAGTAGGGGCTATATACTGGCTGACGGTAGAGTATTCTGCTCAGGTGGTGGGACAGAATCGAAGAAGCTGTGTCGGGATTCAAGGCGTATGTGGGCGGTTGATGTTCGTACAACATGTGCATGACTCATATGTCGCTTGCTTCAACAGTTCCTTTAGACAGGTGTCTTTGGTCTGAAGATCCGATGCCAGAAAGGTGATATATCTTCTTAACTGTTTGTTTCAGGCAGCCTGATACATTTTGACATCTGTTGTCAAGCTTCTTCACAATAGGCATAAATCTGCAGTTTTATTACTTGGGGTCAGCACCATAGTGTGAAGTTGCTAATTTCATGATGATAACATTTCGAGATTCTACTATGCCTATCGTCTTCTTTATATGCTTCTTATTAGGATAAGGCACGATCGAGTTTTCACCTAAGTACACTAAAGCTCACAGTAGTTGTGCTGCACATTGTTCAACTCTAGCTTAATTCCCTCTTTGCCTCCCTGTTCTTGAGATGGAAGACACACCGTTGTGTCTTTGATTGTTGTTTTTTTCTGTAGGTAGTGTGCTATGTAGTATTCCGAAAAGTTTGAGAGCGCTGAGTTGAGATGGAGTTCAACAGCTTTGAAGGTACTATGCTTGGCTGTAATGCATGTGTCATCTGCATAGATGAAGCCTTCAGTGTTTTTGTTTGTTGATTGGATGTCAGCAGTGTAAATGTGGAAGACTGTTGCCACTAAGACGCCACCCTGGGGAGACCTTTTTTTCTGTTTCTGCCATCTGCTCTTCTGTACATCACGTTCGACAAAGAAGCGTCTGCTATGCATCATCTTCTGCATGTTCTGGCTGAATCTGGTGAGTTTGGGGTCATCTGTGATGTCATGAATTGTTGTCAATAGCCTTTGGTGATTGACAGTGTCAGTGTAGCAGATGGATCTATAAATACTGCACCGGTGATGATGTTGTTCTGAAACTCGTCTTCGATGTATTGGATCAGGTTGATAAGTTTTCCTGTGGTGGATTTTCATGGGTGGAAGCCTGTCTGCTCACGGTTTGGTTGATGGCTGTCACTTTGGGCTCAACTTTATTCAGAACGAAACCTTCAAGCAGTTTGTATGTGTGGCACAGGAGCGAGATCTTGGCTTTGTTTGAGTCCTTTTCTGGCTAGAGGATAGCGTTTTTGAAAAACGGGTGTCTCGCAGCCATGTCTGTGATAAAGGGCCTATGTGTTTAATTTGCTAGGATCTGATGTCGTCGATGCCTGCATCTACCTTGTTGACCTGTAGAGTGGAGATATCTTTCTATAGCTCTTCGGCAGAAATAGGTATTGTGAAATGAAATACGACATGTTTTGGTCAATTCCAGGTAGTTTGCGTCTGTTTGAATTAGTTGTCTTGAGGGCCTTTCCGTTCTTCAAAAGCTAGTTTGCTACTTGATCTACTGTCACATCGTAATGCTGTTGAGCTCGTGTATGGTAGCCCATGCTTTCCTACTGCTGTGTCCTAGGCTTGTCGTGTAATCACCAAAACCAGCACCATTACATTATAAACTAATTGTTATAACTCCACTATGCTGGAAACTGGAAAGGAATAAAATAATTACAAACGACTAAGTAAAAAGCCTATTGTCATGAAAAAAAACAGCCGTTAAAAATATTGTGCATGTGATGTTTTGTTGAAATAGTGATTAGATAGAGACATAAGCAACAACTATTTAGAACCTCTTTTGTATATTTTTGAAAAGAGGAAACATTTTAAAGCTTTTTTTACGGCTGGCTCAAAATTATCGAATAATTGCGGGTCCCCACAATTATTACAAAATGGTTATGTTTATGGATATTTCAGCCATCGTTTGCAAGCATGATTGCTCATAAACATCTTATTTTGGTCTCCTTCATGTACTACTTTTATGTGATTTTCAATTTGTAGCGGATTTTTTCTGTACATTCGTTTATTTTGTTTTTCAATTCTCGAAACGCAACACAAAAATCAACATAAATATGAATATTAAAGGAATCTATAGTAACTTTGTTGACATGTGCAAACATTGATGAATGGTTGATACAATTGTATATTGTTGTTATCTGATATGTCCACTGGGTATTGTGTGAACATGTCAAGTATAATGGACGTTATATGACCGAGTAATGAGCAAAAATGCAAAGTGATATTCACTAACTCATTGCACTAGCTTACTTTGTACACGGTTACGATTATCCAGTGGATAGTTTAACATCCGAACACTTCAATCGTGTTTTTAACGAAAGAGAAATTCGAAAAACCGAAACCTGTCCCATTTATGAGGTAACCGCTAGAACTCCGATTGGATGTTGATGATTTGGACAATGTTACTAGATCCCTTTAAAGGGACTTAGTTCATGTAGTTTAACATTGTCAACATCCTTAAAATCCAATTGGAATTTTAGCGGTTCCCTTATACCTTGTTTTATTCGTATTAACAATAATAGCATGGAACAGGTTTGGGTTTTTCAAATTTACATTTCGTTCAAAAGATATTTACGATTGAAGTGTTCGGATATGAAATTATCTATACGGGACCTTTTAGCATTGTACAATGTAAGTGCAATGAGTAAGTGAATATCACTTTGCATTTTCACTAATGTCTCGGCCAAATAGCATCCAATTAACTTGAAATGTTCACACATTACTTTCTGGACATATCAGGTCACACAAATACACATTTTATTAACCCGCGCATCACTTGTTGCACTTGTCAACAAAGCCCTAGATCCCTTTAAGGCTGACGGTGTCAGCATTACACGACGTTATACTCCATCATCGCGCCTCTGTTGATCGATTTCCGGATAATATATTCATCAATTTGTTGAACTAATTTTTAAAATGCAGTTACCCTGAATATTGGTCATATGTCAGTAATAAATTGAAAGAAAAATAATGCCGATACATGATGAGATACTCTAGGATTGTCGTAGGAATGAAATAGAAAAGCTCACCGGATTTCAGGAGACTTACTTCCCACTGTAACTACCATGACTACTTTTTGGACAAGCCATTTATCAATTTTCGAGTGTTTTTTTTCACGCTACAGTTTACTATTACGATGATTCGTAAAGTGCTGAACTATGCAATACATCACGATGGACGATTTTCTCGTAATTTCGGGGCTTGCAACGAAAAGTCACGTATCACGTATCACGTTCACGTTTTACGCTATTTCGTAAAAAAAGGTGACTCTAATTTACGAAGTGTAGGGCCTACCATTCGTTGTTTTCCACGCCGGTAAAACACGAATTGTCGTGTTTACCAAAACGTGACGTGAGTGTTTAATCAGGATTTTTGTCCCTAGAAAATGTTCGCAGCCGAGGCCGAGTACATTTACAATTTTCGAGGCCAAGACCAGGACCGGTCACAAATTTTTGACCGATAATGTTCAACATTTTCGTGGCCGAGAGCATCGGTAATGATGGTCCAGATGTGGTCTCGAGACCAGCTACAAGTCTACAAGTTGTAAAGGGGGGGGGGGGGGGGGGGAGGGGGTTGAACGCCCCATACCCACCCATCCCCCCCCCCCCCCCCGCCCCCCTGGGTACGCCTATGCTTGTAGGTAATTGGTATAACAGTAGGTAGGTAGGACTGTTTCGTTCTCGTTTGAATGTAAACCGAGAATTAGTCTCTTCTCAACGACAACTTACATTATTTTTTGTAAAGCAAGCGCCAATTTACGTGTGTTTTTGTGGATTGCATGAAGTATATCAACAAACTGTTGGGTCACGTAACCCAACTTTACACTTCCTAGACTTGGGTGACCTGTTTCACGAAAAGGCGTAAAACGTGAACGTGAACGTGATACGTGACTGTTCGTTGCAAGCCTAATTTTGGAGTATTGACACAGCTAAAATAACCCACTTTCGAATTATTTTGACTAGCTGGCAGATTTGACGGACATTGTACCCAACTGAAATGGCGCGCCACATCACAGCCACACAAACACTGGCACACACACACACACACACACACGCACACACACTCACACACACGCACACACGCTCGGAACCACATTATACCGTACAATGATTCACTGTATCTGTATGTCCCGAATATCACAGACACACACTCACATTGACAATATTACACAATTTTGATGCACGCACGCACATGCACCCATCTAAACGCTCGCACGCGTGCAGACAATAATACACATCTTACAAGCATGCTCAAACACGCAACGTACGTATCACACATTTGCGAAATATAATCATACATACACACTCTTTTTAAGATCATAGTATTTTTGTGAAGTAAGACGCCTATAATTCATTTTATTTTACAGCAACATTTAATGTAAAACCCAAACTGTCTCTTTCTCAACAATAGTAATGATAGTAGTCTCGAAGAACCGCATTATATTTTAAGTGTTTTAAAGTGCACTTTACTCGTAACTTTTGAGTGACACGTGATTTAATTTGTAATTGTTAATGTACCGTTCTTAAAAGTAGGGTGTGAACAAAGATATCATACTAAACCGAAAGTGCAGTGGTGAAGTGACATTTACGGTGAACACCTCTCTAAAAGTCACGGGGAAAATCCATAACGAGAGAAATCCATAATGTTCCAAGGTTTCCATGATATTTTGTAATACTTAATGATTGTAACGTACTCAAATGTAGGGCGTAAACAAAGATAACATACTAAACGGAAAGTGCAGTCAAGAGGCATTCATGGTGAACACTCTCTGAAAATTGATAGATTAATCAGCTAGTTGATTGATTGAGGTCGCTCGCTCCCCGTGAAGAAGACGATGAAGATTTACAAACGTCACAGGGTCAATCGTCCGAAAGAGATCCATAATGTTCCCAGGTTTCTGGAGGATTAACCATTACTGTTGTTTTTTATGTTTTAATTTGTTTATCCCGCTATACAAAAAGACTGAACACAAAATCTGAAGACTGTTAGAAGAAGTGCAGATTAACATCTGGAAATAACATTTAGGATGTAATTTTTTGGTGCAAAGAGCATGGACATTATTTATACGAATGGTTGACAAACAGAAAGTGCAATGATATCATGGTGAGATTTCCATACGTCACAGTGTAATTCGTCCGGAAGGATACTAAAGGTTTTCTATTCCATTTGAACACCTTTGTCATTCAATTTCAAACGTTCGTACTTCAAATTCGTCCCGAAGAAACTAACAGAGCGGAAGTCCTTACTTCAATTTCGTCTTTTGTCGATCAATTTAACACAAATACCACACAATTTAGTCATTTGTTATACATTTTCGTCAATTGCAAATCAAATTCGTCGGTCACAGTTGCTGAACATGGCCGGTGTTCTGAAGTCGTTTCTAACCTAGTCATGACTAAAGTTAAACAAGGTCCCGTACTAAGTCCTGTCTAACTAAATTTCGTATTCTGAAGTCGTGTCTAAGTCGTGTCTAACTAAACACTAGTCTTGTTTAACTTTAAACCGGACTTCTGCGCATGCTCTGTGACGTAATGCCGCGCTCTGACGTAATTTAGCGCTCGGGCTGCAGACGATAAGCAGAATGCGCATGCGCAATTCATGCTATCGATTGCATATATCGCCGATATCATATCGCTGATCGAAATCATATAAATGGCACGGAGTCTTCGGCTGATTAAACTTAAAATTCAAGCAGAAAAAAGTATCTTACAAGCTGGATATTTCACTTTAGACCAATGAATTTACAAGACGTCACCAGACAATAAGGTTAGTTAATATTATCGAAGAAAATGATAGGGCAACACGAGAAAAAATGATATGTACACACACACATACATACGCACACGCACACACGCACACATACACACATACTCAACTAGCAAACCATATACCATATTCATTACACAGACAGGCATAGGGCTATTCCCTGTGACGAATTGGAATGACCAAATCACAAAATTGTTTGAACAAAGACGAATTTGACCACTCGCTCAGCGGTGGAGACGAATTCCAATGACAATTGACAGTTTGGAATGCGAAGTGTTTGAAATTGATTGACAAATGACGAATTAGAATGATAATTGACGAAAATGAAGTTGGGATTTACGCTCTGTTGATTTCTCGGGACGAAATTGAAGTACAAATTAATGAAATTGAATGACAAAATTGTTAAAATGGATGGGAAAACCTAATAGTTTATAATATCCCCATGTTCTGGTGGATTAAACCCTAAACGAATTTTGTCTTTTATATTTCATTTGTTTATTCCAGACGTATACATAGTGTATCAAATGATGGCGCTATGCAGTAATGAAAAATTACTTGTGTTACACAAAGCAATACAATATCAAGTTGAGCCTACATACTTCGCACCAATCAAAACACATCGTGTGTATAAATATGTAAGTGATCAGTTTTAAAAGTACAGTTGCCACCGGATACTTAGGTTTTTTGTATTAATAATACAGAATATTACTATCAACATGATTTCATTTGTTTCTAAACCATTCTCTCACCGGCAATTTGCCATTAGTTTGGTCATAATATAAAAATAAACACAAGTTTGAACTGCCAGCATTTATTTTCGATTTATATTGAGTACAATGTTCCGAAAATGTATGAAATGTAATATCTTTTTTGGGCCCTCGCCCTCGCTAAAGGGATCTAGAAACCTTTTTTTGACACGTGCCAAAACCGAGAAATGATCGAATTGGTATATATTTCCACTGAGTGTTGTGTGAACATTGCATGGTAAATTTATATCATATGACCAAGTTATGAGTGTAAAAGCGAAGTGATATTTAATAACTCATTGCACTAGAACCGCTAAAGTTCCAAGTAAGTTTTGAGGATTTTGACAATGTTACTAGATCCCTTTAAACGTCAAAGAACGACACCTGACTATTGTATCAGTAATGTTTTTTTTTGTGTGTAAAGCCCGGCGCAGACAGAGCCGACTCGACCCGATCCGACTGGTTTAATCAGGCTAGAGTTGGGCCCGGTCGGTCGGAGCAGATTTATCTTGTTGAATCGGCCCCAACTGGCATCCGACTGTCTCTCGACTGGCAAAATGTGTGTCGCGAGGCACTGAAAACTGAGCCGATCGGAATGACAACCAGTCGAGTCGGCTCTGTCTGCGCCGGGCATTACACCTTAGAATATTCTCGATTTTTTTAAAGTCGAGAATAGAGTGTTTCCATATGAAAATCGTCCAACATTTATTTATATGAAAATTATCGAAATATGTTGTTGGTGTTGTAGTTGTATTTTTGATAAAATTTCCTATTTCATTAAATGTGTATTGTCATTATATTAACTTCTCATATACCGTGTCTTACTCGTAATACCAATAGAAGCATGGAACATGTTTTAGTTGTCCAAAAAACTCTATGTATGATTGAAGTTTTCGGATTTGAATTTCTCTATAAGAGAATTTGAACCGTGTACAAAGTCAATGCAATGAGTTAGTGAATATCATTTTGCATTTCTGCTAATTTATCGGTCACATGGCATTCATTTACCATGTTTACCATGGAATTTTCACACTTCACTCAGTGGACATATTAGAACACAAACAACCTTCGTCAGTTCGTCAGTCGTTGCACATGTCAAAAAGTCACTAGATTCCTGAGAGTCTTCATTGGAACATCGTAAGAATGTAGATGCATGACATACACCATACAAGTTAACTGTCTATGAAGTCTTCCATGCCCCATCTGACGCAAGTTTAATGTGGGCGTTGTCAGCATAATAGCATTACATCGTTACCTCCGTATCTGTTTGGCATCATATATTCCATACTAAGTCCACCGATAGTACATCTTTGCCCCCAGGCGAAAGGGCCAATTATCATATTCTGCTCTTTTTCAGGCACAGCTGTTGGCCGCCACCACATCGTTCCGCTTTTGGAGTCGCGAACACACCCACCCTCCCCATCGCAGTTGTCTTTTTGTGAAAAGAGCGAACTGGCAACGGAGGGAACTTCCTTATATATTGTCTTCAATCGTGACGACTTGGCTTATTTTCGCAATTGCCCTTGTCCGAGACGCCTTCAAATCTAGCTGGCAGACGAAAATGAGACTACTTGATGTAATTCGTGGTCTAGTTGGATCCATTTGCAAGCCTTGTTTCTTCTTCTGAGAGAGAAATCACGAGATAAATTGACTCGACCATGGAGAACGATCCAAACACTCTTTTTTTATTCGGCCGGTGAAGCGACCCCCTCACGGCCTGGGCTTTCTCGTGCGAAAACGCAAGTGCAATCCACCGGTTCTGATCTCGGATTTGATATCGGGGGCGTTGCCGGAACCTCGGGCTTAGTTCGGATAGGGGACATACTGGTAGCCGTCAACGGCGTTCAACTAACTGACGTGTCTCCTTACTGTCTCCTGACTGTCTCCTTACAACACAGCGCTCGATGTCCTACGCAGCGTCCCAATGGATACGCCTTGCGTGATCGTGCTCAAGGGACCGGACGGGTATGGCACGCGGCTGGAGAACGTCATGTCTCCGGACGGGAATGTGAACATCGTGCAGTTATCGGAGACGGAGCAGACGGAGGGGACGGTGGACAACAAAAAGACATCGCTTGGGAAGGGTCCTAACAAGCAGCGGCGGTCAAGTCGCGATAGCTCTCGCAGCCCGACGCTAGGGCCATCGTCGACATGGCCGCGAAACGCGCACTACGAAGGCAACATGTAGGCCCAAGCTGAGCTCCACAACGGTATGATCATGTATGGTAGCCATCAAACACCTCGACCTCGAACTCATACCAAGGAGAATAGTCCGTATCGGTATTCGAGTCCCGCGCGGCGATTACGCCGGGACAATAGTCGATCTCCGGACCGTGGTAGTCTACCCACCAGCCCTGTTAGGAATTTTAGCTACCGTGAACCATCATCGTGCTGTTGCAACCGCCATGGCACCCCCAGCCCCGAATATCAGAAACCTGGAACGGCACGAACCCCCGCGATGTATACCAGATGAAGACAATGCAGCAGCAGCAGCATTGGAGGAGTATATTACTACGACATCCCCCGCACCTCCGTGGACTACGACCTCGACAGCGAACGCGCACGGGTGCAGGGGATGCCCCTTATCGAAGAGTCGAACAAGTCCCTGACGGAGAGCAAGGCCATTCAGTGTCCCGAGTGCATGCATCATCACAGTGCGCAGGCCAGCCTTCGCTTCGCCGAACAGAGAAATTTACGTCAACTTTGCCAACGAGTCACGTGACTGGCAACAGCAGCGAAATAATGGGCGAGACAAGGCGGGACCCGGCCGGGGAATAGCGGGGCGGGATTAGTCACGCCGATCGTCAGGATTTGAGTCAACAAACACCGCCCGGACACGGTACAACACCGCGACAGCATAGCGCCAATCGACTGAAAGCGCCACTTGTTATTGGGTTCAACTCGCTTGAGCACTCGCAGCAGAAACCGAACGAAACGCTAGTCAACGGCGATCTCAAGATGGGGTCTGGTTGCTCCACCAACGGGAGGCTTATCGTCAACGGTGACCCGGTCAACGGACCGGTTCTACCCGAGCCCAAACGATCAGCGACCAAGGAGAGTGGGGAGACGCCCCCGCCCCCTAAGGAACCCGTGTACCCCTTCACCAAGAAACAGGCCAAGTACATTCGACTCTACAACGTCGCCGACGGGACACAGTTTACGGATACTCTGCACCAGAAAAGTTTTACGGTAAGTTTTGACATACATTTTATCCTTACTATTTGATAATATTAATAATATATATCATTTATAGAGCGTCATCTATCTAGGTGCCCTATTCAAAGGCGCATTATTACCCTTGGTCATCAGGTACAGTTCAAACCCGCACATTTATCTTGTGCACCGTCTCAACTCCCAGGGGAGCATACTAGTCCAAGCTGATGTAGAGCGCTACAGGCTAATTTAACCCCCGACCAAGTACCCATTTATACTCCTGGGTAGAGAGCAACAATGTGGATTAAATGCCGTGCTGAAGGACATAAAATGCCGTGGCATCGATTGGGTTCGAACTCGTGTCCCGAGATCGGAAGTCAAGCGCTTATCCGATCGTGCCACAACACCTCCACTTTAAATAACGTAAACGTTATCTGTGTTTGATCATAATTGCACAAGGATACGTTATGTAGTTACTATGGTAACACAAATTATAAGCTCTTCTAAATAAGAACAATTATAGCACCTTGACATAAACAAGCTGTTTACGATGAGTTAGAACTAATTGTGTTATATCATTTGATTTGATTTGATTTGAATTTATTAATTCACAAATAATTTTTGAACAAGTAAATATACAAACAAACAATATATTCATAAACTAAATACAAAAAAAAAATAATACACAGAAGACTAATAGACAATAAATATTACATAATCAACAATTTGTTTGTAACTAACATAACGTGAAATATGGAAGAACCAAAAAGAAGCAAAGCTTGTAAAAACATTTGGTTCCCAGTGGTTATTGTGTCTTATGACTTATAAATATTGAAAAAGAAAACATTTAAAGAAAAAAACAAAAACAATTAAAGAACAAGTTATAGAAGAGAAGGTGCCATGCCAAATACTAAATGTTTTTAGACCACTATAGACAAGAATATTACAAAAATATTACAATCGATCCAACCGAAAACAAATAATACCAAAAGTGGAAACTATAATATACACTGTAAATTAATAAAAACTAACTAAACAATAATTATTTCGAGTAATTCATCAATAATAATAATTTTAATTTACGTTTAAATACAAAGAGAGAGGGGCTTGTAGTAATTTCTTTTGGAAGATCATTCCAAAATTTTGGACCAGAAAATAGAATCGTTTTTGGGGCAAATAGTGTACGCGTTCGTGGTAAATGAAAGGAACCACTCTGCCGAGTGGGGTAAGTATGAAAATAATTATTCTTTTAAAATAATTTATCTTCATAAAACTTTCAGGAAGTTCATTATTGGACAATTTATACATAAATATCCCAATATTATTCCAATATAAATCAGTTAGTTTCAATACTTTATTTTCATTTGCTGTTATTGATAATTGCAAAATTCCTGTCAATTGTAGTCATACATTTCCTTTTGGGTATCACTAATAATATAAATAAAACATTTTTGCGGGAAACCACTATCAACTGATTTGTCTGAGCACTGGAGGCTGCCACGGTTTTACAACGGTATATACCGCGTGAAACTGAGCGCACCTAAACATGCACTAACAAAAGAGGGTTATGTAACCACTGTTGTTGAATCTGCTGCTATGTCAGTGGTTACGTAACCCGCTCTTGTTAGTGCGAGGTCAGATGAAGTTTCGTACGGTACAGTTCGAAAACATGGCAGTCTCCGGTGTTCCGTCAAAACAGATGATAGTGGTTAAACAAATTATTAGTGATACCCGTTTGGTTCCACTTTAAGTTGAAGGTTAAGTTCATAATATTAGCATGCTAGACACGGAGTACGACATCCGATCCCATTGCTAGCTTTCCCAGCGGGTCCTGTAATAATTGTGCAGTGAAAGGCCTTCTAAAGACAACCGCGCATTACACTAAACGAACCGATCCGATCCGGCCCGATGAATGATTTAGTATCTGTACTACATGCTTAGAATACTCCTGTCTGGGTTAAGTTCAGATACGGTTCAGATACGGTTCAGATAAGGTTCTTCTTCTTCTTCTTCTTCTTCTTCTTCTTCTTCTTCTTCTTCTTCTTCTTCTTCTTCTTCTTCTTCTTCTTCTTCTTCTTCTTCTTCTTCTTCTTCTTCTTCTTCTTCTTCTTCTTCTTCTTCTTCTTCTTCTTCTTCTTCTTCTTCTTCTTCTTCTTCTTCTTCAGGAAACACATCTGTGGCTTGACTCATGCCCATTCACAACAACAAATTGTTTTCTATTTTCTAAACAACTCCTAAACCAGTCCAACGCATGCCCGCGTATTCCATAATGATTTAACTTATATAATAATATATTATGATCTTTCGTATCGAAGGCCTTGGAAAGGTAAAAAAATATCCCAACTGTATGTAATTGATCATCAATATCATTTGCGATGTTATTAATAAATGAAAGCAACGCATGGGTTGTGGAGTGTTTTTCTCTAAAGAACAAATTGTGAACTGGATAAAATTGCACAATTTTGTATGAAAAATGGCTAAAACCAATTATTTGTTTAGAGAGCGCCCTCTTGAGTTGTAACGGCTCTTTTTGAATGATAACAGGGGTTTTACTTAGTCGTTTGTAATTGTGTATACTTTTCGAGCATGGTGAAGTTATATTTATTATTTTGTACCGTAATGGTGCAGGTTTTGGTGACTAAAGTTAAGTTTGACCAACACTGAACATCCTTTTGAAGGAACTACAGCGTCTAGATGGCCACATTTTACAGTTAGGCTCTCTGTACGTAATTTTTCCTCAAGAAAAAGAATTTGGCAGTAATTTCCCATGAAATCAATGAATTCTGGGGTAATTAGTAAATATCTAATTTTCCTGGGAACGCCCCTTTTGAATCGCCAAAATGTGACGTCATCTATAAAACGGACTAATGAACTAAATTATGTAGATGACGTAAGCCAATGAATTGTCAATCACATGTCAATATCGCTGCCGATTCTGGACCCTAACTGGCTGCTAAGTGAGATTTGGCATCAGAAAATTAGTCTAAAATCACTACTGTGTTTATTTTCATGGATTTTTTTTCGGCAGACCTATTTTACAAGTCATCAACTATGGATTAAGTGCCAAAGTACGTTATATTCTTTAGTACCTTTAAGCGTGCACTAATTTTTGTCATCTGTACTCCTCAAAAAAGTTCCGCATTTCAAGTTTGAGCGTAATTATCCTACATGGATGTAATATCCTTGAAAATCCTGTTTGATATCCCCTTTATATTGATGCCCCATATGCAAAGACGTTGTTATCATGGACTGTGCATTACACCTGGATATGATGCCAAGTCAAGTTTGAAATGTTGCAAATGCAATGTTATCATGGTTATTGTATGACCGCCTCAACACGATTCATATAACACAACCCATCCTCCAAACAAATTGAGAATTCACATTGACAATAACATTGTATTTTGCAACATTTTACTTTTGACCTGGCTCCATATTCTGGTCTTCTGCACATTCCATTATGTACAAAAACATTACGAATGGGCATCAATGTGAAGGGGAATAAACGGGCTTGTTTGTTACAACATATGACTTTGACAGTAAGCAAGATAACCCATTAACCATAAACCAGAAATAACATTTCTATCACGCTGCACTTTATGAGTCAACAAAGAAACTTGAACACTATTCCAAAGGCCGTGTTTATTCAGATTACATTCGTACAATACCATTAAGAAGAATGATCGGGCTTTTAATAATTGATCTTCTCAACAAAGATAACATAAGTGCGCTTTATAAGTAATTACATCATTATCAATTACATTTCCATTTTAATTGCTCTTATTATCATAGCAAATAAGCCTACGCGTCAACAATTTATCATACACTTTTCATACACCTTTGAAGGCATACATGAATTATTTGAAATGATGATGTAATAAAGACTCCTGGGGGTGCTTCGCAAAGATTAAGTTTAACTTAACTCTAAGTTTAAGCTTACAATTATGGAAAGCCGTTAGTGTCTTTGTAAAATTGTTGAAACAGTTCTGTTTAAAAGGCATACATTTTGATAAAAATCAGTAATATTTGTTATTATCAACGAGTCTTGAAGCTATTGATTTACATTTTTGTTGAAATTCTCAAATACTTGCATTTGTTTGCCTTTGAATGATGATTTATTCTAAGACTACAAATGGCCTACGATACTTTTAAGTTCAACTTAGAATTTAAGTTCAAAAATTTCTTTGTGAAACACCCCCCTGATCATACTGAGGTAGCGATAGCTAAGATGGCGGAGATGGTATGGTAAAGGGGCCTTTCACATGTAATAAATATATTGGGAAACTCTTGCCATCTTTAGGTACTACAAAGGAACCTCATTATAAAGATATTTGATATCCCAGAGTGACCCACACATTGGTCATCGGATACACACACACACACACACACGCACACACACACACACACACACACACACACACACACACACACAATCCAACACTTATTGTGTACTCTCTCCACTCCCCGAGGGGAGCATTCCAGCCAACAAATGCTGCTTATAACAATGTATCAATGTTTCCGGTCCAAGCTCTGCAAACCCATGAACACATAATTTTGTATGATGATGAGTTTTCAAATTATAATTTATATTCTGAACCTTAATAGTGGGATAAACTACTAACACTATTATCTTTCATTTATTAGAACGTAATTTTTGGGTGCTGGTTCCCTTTAAGAAGAATATTTAATCTCCACGTATGCTCTAGATGATCGATTGATTGATTGATTCATTGATTGATTGATTGATTGATTGATTGACTGATTGATTGATTGATTGATTGATTGATTGATTGATTGATTGATTGATTGATTGATTGATTGATTGATTGATTCCCAGGCTTATGTCTAGGCAGAATTGTACACATATTTGAGTAATATTGTAAACATTATTAAATTTGTTTTATTTAACAATTATTGAATCATTTATATAAATCCGTTGACAAGAAAGTGGAATATTAGATCGACTTTATTGTCATATCGTAGAGCCTTAGAAAAGCCCCATCATGGAGATAACTTGTCATTTATTTTTCATTTGTTTAGGAGCTGATGAGCACAATGAGTTTGCTTAAATTTGTTAGCCCGTTATATTTTGATAATGAAATTACTAGTTGTTCTGTATGTATCAAGTGATTAGGCTTATTGACTGATAGACGAGTGACATGAACAAATTTGACAGATAGTTGAGTTGTCTGATGTGTTGATTTTATATTTTGAGAATGAAATAGATTAATATATCAATGAATCACTGAGGTAGACGTTGCGATTTTTACTGTGTATTATCTTATTAAGACAAGAGCGTCATTAAGAGAGCGAAGTAGCAAGATTATTTTTTTTTGTATTTGCTTGCTTAATAATACAATATAATTGTGTTATCTAGACAAATATAGCCCCTCATATTTTGATAATGAAATTACTATTTGTTCTGTACGTCTCAAGTGATAGGTTGATTGACTGATAGACGAGTGACTTGAACAAGTTTGACAGATAGTTGAGTTGTCTGATGTGTTGATTTTATATTTTGAGAATGAAATATAATAATATATCAATGAATCACTGAGGTAGACGTTGCGATTTTTACTGTGTGTTATCTTACAAGAGCAAAATTAAGAGAGCGAAGTAGCAAGATTATTTTGTTTTGTATTTGCTTGCTTAATAATACAATATAGACAATCTAGACAAATATTACGACGAAATTCGATAACATAGATTTGTTATATGTATTCATTGAACACCTGATCTTTCACTTATTAACAATCGATGGGTTTTACCCTAAAAGAGCCAGGGGGTGTATTCTGAAAATCGTCTTTTCCCTAATATCGTATTATCTTAGGCTTATGACAAAACCGGTATTCTGAAAACTCTCATATCTTTTGTATTATCTCTGAAAGTTTGTTAACCTCTATTAGCTGGCGCGCCTTGCCACGCATTATTGATAAGCGCGTTCGCGCAAGCAGAGGTGGAAAATGTGTATTCTGAAAACTCTCTTATCTTTTATCTCATCATGAAATTATCATAAATTCTACCCATATGCCGAGACAGCTATGGGGCAGTATTTTCCTTTTGTTATATCTTGTTTAAACATATTTTAAGACAATTATTTGAGATTTTAAAGAGCTCCCTATGTTTGTTGTGTGTATAGGTGTGTGTACGTGCGAAAAAGTTAGAAAATAAGAGTGAGGGGGAGAAAATTCCATTGAAAATCTAACCATATGAAAATCCCATTCTTACAAAAATACTCTTTGACCAAACTATATAAATTTCTTGAACTTTGATTGAAAATTATATGTGTGCGCAAAGCTAGTTAGATGCGCGCATTTAAAGAAAATGCGACGCATACGCAATTTAACCCACTTTGATTGGCTGAGGGGGCATATAAACATTTTGTAACAACAATTTTGATTGGTTAACTCAGCACTAATGGGCGTGGTCAGGGAAAGATATGATGCCCTTAAGACAATTTTCAGAATACCGATTTATGACAATTTTAGTGGTGTATTATCTTATGGACTTATGACAAAAGATAATACAAAAGATAAGACGATTTTCAGAATACACCCCCAGGCTATTTGATGTCTGTCTAGAGCCGGGGGGGGGGGGGGGGCATTATGTCCCTCCCTGGCTCTTTTATGGTTATAATACATCGGGATAATGGACGGGTTGAATGTAAACACCTGTTTTATAAAATGGCTGAAGCATTTACGTTTTTTTTTTATGTAATTTTGTTTTGAATTTTTTAAAGCATGCATTTTTTATTAAGATGTCGAGAGATTTTGTATGTCACTATATATATCCTGTGTGCTTATACAGCCTCTGCCATGGCATTGGTTACGGGAAATACGAATTTACATTCCAAATTGACTTATTAAACACAATAGGACAAATTGATGACCTTCGAGTTAACAACATACTAACTTGCTCTCTATGCACTCGTAATGATCAATGTCAATTCTTTTAGAGACATTTGTTTTATTATAACAAATGAAACTGAAATCGCCTTAATCAATGCATTTACTGCCACGCATCGTTTCATATTGTCACTGAATAGCCATGAAATAGCCCCATGTCATTGCATGGCACATGAATGACAATAAGTGGCTCTTACGGCAAGGCTTAACGGGACCGCGACATAATCGTTCATTGTTAGGTTTATTGAATTATACCTTAAACACTCATTAATAAGCGCACGTTTCTACTTTTAAAAAGCGTCCCAGATCCAGAATCCAAACAAATATGGCCCCCCATCAAGACCATTCCAATGCATGATGATGAATAATTGAATTAATAATCGTTCAGTTGGTACAAAAATATACACGCCAATTGAAAGAGCAATGCACATTTTGATTATCTATTTGTACAAGGGTACCGGTTGTTTCCCTGTATCCTCTGCTTTAAAATGAATAGAATCTTGGGGGTCAGTAGGGAACCGTTGACAATTTATGTCAATTGGCAAATAAAATCATTATAAACATTGTTATGAAACAATTACAAAAAAACTATACAAACTCAATTTGGCAAGAGCAAAAACAGGGAAATCCCGCAAACGCTTGCCAAGTTTCAATTTCAAATTGATCTATACAGTCTTTATAAAATCCTTTTTATCTCCGAGATAAAAAGGATTTTATAAAGATGAAACATGTATTGTTTGAACATGAAAACAAATACAGCCAAAATACAGACTGAAGTGGGTGATTAGTAGTTATCTCTAGTGTTTATCAATACATGAGTAGACCAACAAATCGAGGGCTTAAAACCAGAACTGTCTATGTTCATTAAACATTTGTCTTCATCCCTATACCACTTTAAACGTATATCAATATGACTTCCAGAAAAATGTGATATAGTTCAAGCATCGAGTCGATGCTTGAACTATATCACATTTTTCTAGAAGTCATATTGATATACGTTTAAAGTGGTATTGGGATGAAGACAAATGTTTAATATTTTGTTATTCTATGTCAAAATATTGTACACAATTAATATATACAATACTGCATTTAATTCTATGGGTGGCTTAATATAAACTATCAATTTTTCAATCTTGCACGTTAAAGTAGAAACAAACGCCGACGCGCACGCGCGGAAATTTTTGAAACGCTTATAATTGTTTGAAACGTATAGTAAATTACTCGGGTTGGGGTTTTGAGCATTTGTTGACATTTTTTTCTTTGACGGACGCTTACGCGCGCGTCTCCAGATGCGCGTAGGCTAGAACGTTATGATCATGGCAGTAGTATATAAATAACTAGAAGAGAATCGACGCACTGCGCGCTTATTTTCCAATAGCCTTAACACGCAGCAAACATGGCCGGTTAGGGAAACTTCATGGACTGGCTAACATGGAATGCTGGGGGTGTATTCTGAAAATCGTCTTTTCCCTATTATCGTATTATCTTAGGCTTATGACAAAACCGGTATTCTGAAAACTCTCATATCTTTTGTATTATCTCTGAAAGTTTGTTAACCTTTGTTAGCTGGCGCGCCTTGCCACGCATTATTGATAAGCGCGTTCGCGCAAGCAGAGGTAGAAAATGTGTATTCTGAAAACTCTCTTATCTTTTATCTCATCATGAAATTATCATAAATTCTACTCATATGCCGAGACAGCTATGGGGCAGTATTTTACTTTTGTTATATGTTGTTTAAACATATTTAAAGACAATTATTGAGATTTTAAAGAGCTCTCTATGTTTGTTGTGTGTATAGGTGTGTGTACGTGCGAAAAAGTTAGAAAAGAAGAGTGAGGGGGAGAAATTCCATTGAAAATCTAACTATATGAAAATCCCATTCTTACAAAAATACTCTTTGACCAAAATGTATAAATTTCTTGAACTTTGATTGAAAATTCTATGTGTGCGCAAAGCTAGTTAGATGCGCGCATTTAAAGAAAATACAACGCATACGCAATTTAACCCACTTTGATTGGCTGAGGGGGCATATAAACATTTTGTAACAACAATTTTGATTGGTTAACTCAGCACTAATGGGCGTGGTCAGGGAAAGATATGATGCCCTTAAGACGATTTTCAGAATACCGATTTATGACGATTTTAGCGGTGTATTATCTTATGGACTTATGACAAAAGATAATACAAAAGATAAGACGATTTTCAGAATACACCCCCTGGGTATTACGTAGTCTATGATCTAAGACCCTCGATCGCATGCTGAAAATAATCCCACCACCCATAATAGATAGCCGCCAACGAGAGAGATATGCACAACAGCTGCAGTGACGGCTGCCAGCCGAGGCCAGAGGCCTCGTGAGCAGCGATCACTGATGTTACGCAGACATCTCTCGTTGGTCGCGCTATGTTCAGCATGCGATCGAGGGTCTCGATCCTAGACTAAACGTATCCCAGAATTCCATGTTAGCCAGTCCATGAAAATTTCCTAGATTAGCGCGCAGTATGACCCCCCTGGTTATGATACCCTCCTCAACACTTCTTCTTAATTTCAGTCATTTTGTACGCAATACGAGCGCTTCAAAGATAAAGATACGCGCGCACGCTCAAATTTGCAAAATATGGTAAAAACATGCCCTTCTTTAATCGGCCATAACTTCTTTAAACGTGTGGATACTCCCATAATATATTCTTTCATAATCAGAAGGAATATGAGTTTTCATACATAACCTTGGTCAATTCGATTTTCTGACATGCACGTTCAAGTTTAACATTCTTTAACCGTTTAACGATAACAGAGTAACACAAGTATAGAACATGTATCCATAACA
>JBAMJV010003080.1:0-27887 GCA_037951105.1 Echinarachnius parma
GCTGTACAGATATATTCAATTTAAATAATTACACAATCATTTGGTTTCCGTCATGAAGACTATCACACTGATGCCCGACAATTCGAAAAATCTATACAGGCCTGGAAAATCGTCAAATGTTCCCAGATAATTAATGTATTATGTTGAAATCATAACACAATAATTTGGTTTCCGTCATGTCCGATGAGAGCAGGTGACTGTTGTCCTATAAGTCGAAGAATTGATGTGGGACAAATTCGTCATTTATCCCGAACTAGACGTCCGTTAATAATTTAATATATATACAAATATAATTTTGATATCAAAACACAATCATTTCGCTTCTGTCATGAGCATAATAGACCAGTTCACAGATAGCATTTCTCTCTTGACCCTGATAGCCATTGAATTCTACAATCACGGGTATAGGCTATAGAGCCTTTACTCTGTGCAGTCATGTTCAGAGTTGCAGATGGTTGTCATGGGATATCTTTTGTTCCCTTTCATGAGAACAATTTATCAACCTTCGCATCAAGGAATTTCCAATCGATGTACACAAGAATAACAAGTAAAGAACCTTATCCAGTCCTTTCAATTCGATGAATACACAACTTTCTCACTTGACCTTTGTATTGCACATGCGCAAAACGTAACTGTGAAATGGTGTATTGTACTGATGCGACGAAATAAAGCCCTCCGCACACAGAGCCGACTCGATCCGACCGGTTTTAAGTCAGGCTAGAGTCGGTTTCGCTCAATCGTAGCCGATTCAGCATGTTAAATCGGCCTCGAATGATCTCCGACTGGCTCTTTATACCGGCAAAACAGGAGTCCTGAGGCAACGTAAACTGAGTTGAACCGACTGAAAACCAGTCGGATCGGGTCGAGTAGGCTCGGTGTGCGGAAATTCGGTCACATTGCCGACGTGTAATGATAGTATGCACACAAATGATGATAAACTATTCGCCTCCGGGACCCTATCCGTGAACGGATACAGAAGTTCAATTTCGAGAACATTACTTAAATTGCACAAATTAGTATCAATACCTCGTCGTTATTGAATCCGGAAATAAATAGGATACAATCAAAGTACCGATAATGGGCTCCCGATGCTAGTCGTACGTTGGCTAAACTATGTAAGGTTATGTACATAATATTCCGGTTAGTATGAGAGTCGTATACAGCCAAGCTATCAATCCTGCCAGCAACAAATGACAGTTACTTCAAAGAGTAGTACATAATAGTTGCTTTTTGTAAATCTGTATCGCAATACAAAAAAAAACTGTACGTAGAGTAATTTCGAGGACAAAATGGAAATCAGAGCACGAACTACGGTATTCGATCTTTCCCATTATTCCAGCGACACGTTATACTGAAGTCATTCAGATCAGATGTTCGTGTTCGTACGGGCAAATCACGGTGCCATTGATAACAGTCTTATAAAGATGCCCAAAGATGCTAATAAACACACGCGAAATGGATGAAGTTAGAGGTTGTCAAGATGCCTTTGACCCACATTATGTCTGAGTTCGACGAGGAGCATGATGTCAATCACTTACATATATTCGATTTTCCCTAAAAACTTGCTCAATAAAACTGCATTGTATTCCAACAAACGTACGCAAACCTCTGCTATAGACATCTATATTATGCAAGTGTAATTGGCGATAATAAAACGTCTTAACTCGGCGAGAAAAATGTGTAATTATTGATTATTTGATAATTGGACATTCGGTGTGTGCGCAGCAATGATCGAACTGAGTTGAGGTGCAAAAAAGGGGTAATAAATGAATCAACAGAATAAAGAAGAAAAGCAAAAAAATCGTTATGCCTCTTTCTTCGCATGGGAACCCACGTGCAGAAATGGATGGTAAATAGAATAACTGCAGAATGGTGAAAAGCAAAATCGAAGCAAAATCGTTATTCCCCCTTTTTCGCATGGGCACCCACGTCTATCGGTGTATTGTGAAGAATCACTTTGCGAACCGACTAATTGACGAAAAGTACAACGTAAATTGTTAGACGCAATGCTAATACCTATCGACTTTTCAGACGCGAATAGTAGTCCCGAAGAAGAATTTCAAGTCGATCTACCTGAAAATTACGGGCAAAACAGTATTGCATAATGATAATAGGGTGTATGCGTAATATATGGGTCTCGGTGACAGGATATTACACAAAATAATCATTATCGTGTGAAATTTGCCATAGTTCAGTACAATTCATTTTGTTTTCTCAATATTAGCCAGTGTATACGACATACGTATTCAATTATCGCAGTAAAACAAATATATTTCATTTACGTACAAAAATGGCGAAGTGCATGTACAAATTAAGAATGAATAGTTATTTCAAGAGGGGTGAACAAACACAACAGCTAAAATTAAATTACTTAATTTAGATGATGGTTCCTTATTCACCATGCAATTCGCTGTACTTGACAGAGATGTTCGAACTTTTGCTGTCGATAAATTCCAAATATCAATCTAAAATAGAAACACAACTTCGATCCGAGAGCTATATCTTCAGGGGAAATTAGGGTTCTACATCAATCGATGCATGTCACTTCGATTTTGTTTTTGTTGCGGAAGTTGAACAACTCGACGTAAAATGGGAATCGTTACAGGTGCACGTCTTGTCCCTCATCAATCGAAGACAGCCCCGGCGTAATTGAGGGGGGGGGGGGGGGGAGGGGTGCTTGGGGCTGCAGCCCCCTCCCCATTTGTCGACCAGTTAGTAACCAGGGGGGGGGGGTGGGGGGTGGCTGTAGCTGCTCCGCGTGGAATCTTGAACACGGCCATATTCGAGTAAAAGGCTTATAAATTAAATTCATACGAAATATGTCATTTACGGGGTAGTCGCACAAGCCCATGCGCACGTCAGATGAACTGTTATGTTCATTGCGTTTAGCCCTCACACTGCCTGATTTGAATTTAACGAAGTAGGTTGTTTAAAAAAAAATATATCTACACAGTGTAATCCACGGTAAACCACACTGTGAAACACATTGAGATCCACACTCTGAAACACAGTTAGATCCATACTGTGAAACGATGTGAAACACAACCATCACCCACACTGTGAAACATAGTTTGATCTACGCAATATGATTCACATTGTAAAACACAGTGTGATGCACACTGTGAAATGGTGTAATCAAACTGTACCACACTGATCTTTCAGTTCAGGGATACTTACTGATTTTATACTTGTCAACACACCATACCCGGACGGCGTCCCAGGGCATAATGTTTTCCAGAGGAAGAGAACTACAGTCGTAAGTCCTGTGCGTCACACAACCGGAGTAGCTCTGCAGCTTTATTATGATCATGTACATGTGTGTAATAAGTAACCCCTCCCCATACCCTCTCCCAACCCCCTCCATCAACCCCCTCCCTTAACACATTATGTTAACCCCCTCCTCCATGTCCCCCAACCCCTCCGTTCCGTCAAATCCCTCCCCCAACCCCCTCCATCAATCCCCTCACCCAACCCCTCTATCAACCATATCCGTCAATCCCCTCTCCCAACCCCCTACCCCACCTTCTCCCCCACCCCCTTCCATCAACCCCCTCCGTCATCCCCTCCCCAACCCCCTTTCCCAACCCCCTCCGTCAACCCCATCCATCATGATATTCGTAGCTAGCTAACTGGGGCTGTGACCACATTAATGTGGTCACCTGGACACTTTCAAGAAACTGTTAAAAGACCCACCTATTTAAGAATTAAATTTGTCTAGATTTTTCCCTTAGATAGGACAATGATGCAATTCCAAAATGTGTATAATTATGTGTATGTAAGTTCGATTTATAATTATGTTTATGATAATTTTGTTACTGTAATTTGTTGTAATATATTCCTGTAAAGCGCATAAAGATGTTTATTCATATGATGCGCTATATAAATGTAAGTTATTATTATTATTACTAATGAGGAAACAGTCCGCTTCCCCGTTCCTTTCCCATCATGTGGCTTGACCACGCCGGGTATGCCACAGACTGTACCTGCTGAACCCGGGGGGGGGGGGGGGGGTCTGTCCTCATAGAAAGGGGGGGGGGGGTATCATGCGTGACCAAGGACTTGCCAAAAGCACCCTAAACGAGTATTTGCGTGGTGCAAAAAATACACCCTAAGTAAGTATGATTATCGGTAATTTGATACCCTAAGCAAGTAATCAATTTTGTGTAAACCCCTAAGCAAGTATTGTTGATACCCTAAGCAAGTAATCAATTTTTTGTAACCCCCTAAGCAAGTTATAACTATTTTTGATACCCCAATTGCAAGTAATCAATTTTTTGTAAACCCCTAAGCAAGTCATAACTATCTTTGATACCCTATAAGCAAGTAATCTTTTTTTGGTAAACCCCTATTAAAAGCAAGTGATAACTATTTTTGATACCCTAAGCAAGTAAGCTGAGTTTTTGAGACCCTAAACGAGTAATTCATCTTTTTGAGACCCTAAACGAGTAATTTATCAGCCCAAAAAAGATACCCTTTTTCCTGATTTTGGGTGATTTTGAGACCCTATTCTAGATACTCGAGTATCTCGCCTGATCGTAAAAAAACACCCTAATTACTCGTTTTCTTGGTCACGCATGATACCCCCCTTTCAATGAGGACATACCCCCCGGGCTGCTGAATAAATAAGTAAACCTAAACTCAAACTCAAACGTCGATACGTCTCCAAATATAGAACAGTATCTAAACATGCTAAACATGTTAGACAAGAGGTTTTGGGGGGAAGAGTTGATATTTTCTGACCCCGTCTTGAACCTCAAGGGAAGGGAAAAGTGAGAATTTGCACACGCGAAGGTGTCTCACTAGCTTTAGTCTCGTTGCTTTGTTTGGATGTTTTGCTCCTAACACCCTATACAGTTAAGGAGATATCGTTAATATACAGTGGCGTAGTCATGGTTTATAATTATGTTGATGTTTTGTGTGTATGGTTCATATTGTGCAATCTGCATGAATTGTTGTCATACTATCTTAACAATACTAACACAAACATTTGGAAGGGGGGGGGGGGGGGGGGTAATTTACATGTTTTTTGAAACTTTTCCAATGCTGCAGTTAAGAAGTAACCTTTACTGTTACACATTTTAACTACTACTTCTTGGTAGCGATCATTTAATTAATCATAACGTATTAGTAAACTATGAACAGACTCCGTAAGACGAAGTCATATTATTAGAGGCGAGCAATATAATACGCAGGTATGAAATAAATTACCGTTACAAGATGATACATATTTCGGCAGGTTCTGAAAATAACTTTGCCAAAATATGTTAACGCGGCTGCAAAATTACCTCCACCATAAAAAAAAACCACCTCGGTACAACGCCGTGGAAAGGTCACGAGGAAATTACACATAATTATGTGCCAAAAATACCTGGAACATTTAATGCGTTAAAGATGGCTTAATATCTTTGGCGAATGATGATAATTACCTATAGATGCATCTTCATTTAATTTGGAATGGCAACATGAATACACCACACATGATATCAGCAAGTCATGACCATGTACCCAAAAAGCTAGGACATCAATTTGTTTAAGAGTTCTAATAGATTTAACAAATGCATACATTACCTCATGTCAGAAATTCAAGTTGAAGGGCAATTAAAGGCATAGTTTTGGTAAAGAGAGTACAGTTTTGGTCAAACTGAATTTTAGTAACCAAAACCTGCATCATTACATTACAAACTAATAGTTATAACTCCACCATGCTGGAAAGGAATACAGAATTACAAATGACTAAGTAAAAAACCTGTTATTTAAAAAAAAAGAGTCGTTAAAACTCAAGAGGGTGCTCTCTAAAAACACATCGGTTTCGACCATTTTAAATAAAATATTATGCATGTGATGTTTCGCTGAAAAAGTGATTAGATAGAGAGATAATCAACACCTGTTTAAAAACCTCTTTTGTAAATTGTTGAAAAGAGGAAGCATTTAATTATTTTTTTTAACGGCTGGTTCAAAATTATCGAATAATTGTGGGGCCCCACAATTATTACAAATGGTTATGTTTATGGATATTTCAGCAATTTCTGAACCGATTTTGATCAAATGAAGTTTATTCTGTCATTAAATGTGTATGCTCATCAAATTTGACACTCAGTTTTTCATCTCACAAAAAATGATTTTGTGTAGCGCCCTATACCAAAACTCAACTATTATATCCCTTTAAAGGGATAGTAAAATTCTAGTTTAAGTTGCGTTCCCATTAGAGCGATTTTTTTTTTTCGCAGCGAATTATTGAAAAAATTGCTCTGAGGAGTGATTAAAAAAATTCGCTTGCGAATATTCGCCATGTAATATGAATAATATATATGAATAATATACAAATATACCAAGCTGTGAGAAAGTATAGTGGAATTATATATCTGAGGAGGGACTGGCATAGAACTATTTTTTCCGAGGGGCGAAGCCCCGAGGACAAAAATAGTAACTATGCCAGTCCCTCCGAAGATATATAATTTCCACTATACTTTTGAACTAAAAGCTTGGTATATTTGTTTTATATCCCTTCTGTTTGCTCTGTATCCTTCGCATGATTATAATCATCTAAATAAATGATTTCAATTAAACTTAAGTATTATAAAGGAAAACAAACCATTGATCATAGAACCATCACTGCACCATGTTCTGTTTGTGACACTGGCCCCCTTTGCGCAATAGTCCTGGCACAGAGCGCGTATTGCGCTATCTTTCCATTCATGGTTACGCGCATTAACAACTAATGCGCACACAAATGCAAAACGTGCGCATCAAAGTGAATAATTAACCCGCTTTACATACACACGTGTGTAATTGAATGGGAAAATAGCTATTCGTACACAACATTACATGACATGAAATTAAATTAAATGAATTACTGTCACGACCATGGAAGGACAACGATGCAAAATGTGCACCATTTTCGAAATTGTTTACTTCGAAAACCGCCATGGTATACATGAAATGCATCTCTAGAATATTTTTTGGAACTTGTTGATATTCACGGGTGAAAATATTCTGTATTTCGTTTTAAATTACTCTTTGGGAAATCTCGTCGAGAATCTTTGGCAAGCTAAAACAAGACCCCCGCTCGCAGAGAAGCTGTTATTACACGCATCTCTATGGGCAATATGATCTATAACGTTATTTTCCTGGTATCGGCAAAAATAGTAAAACATATTCCCCGATTTCAGATTTATAGTGGAAATAATCTTTATTGTGAGAGCCCCAATTGACCAATCACGTTTCTAGAATACTCATGAATATTCATAGAAGGGATATAATATATGAATAACACTGAGTTGGTCCGTGCGAATGTTCGCGGCGGAAATTCGCCGCGGAAATTCGCTCTAGTGGAAACGCAGCTTTAGAGGGCGCTTCAAGAATTAGTTAATGTGTGAGGTATTGAAAAACTTAGTGTAATTTAAGGAAGAGCATGTGATTTAAGATAAAACAAGCTATATTTGATCAAGAGCTGAAATATCAATATATAATTATATCGGATTTGAATAAATGCGGTACCATGCATATTTAATTCAACAATTTCAGAAAAAAATCTATACCTACAATTTTTCGAAAATATACCAAAGAGGTTTTTAAATACATGTAATTTGGAAACTAAGGCATCGAAGTAATATTACACGCAAATAATAACGGAGAGAGTTAACATCGATTAAAGGGACATTGTCCAAATCCTCAAAGTGTACTTGGAACTCTAGTGGTTCACACATAACTAGGTTCACGGGACAGGTTTCGGTTTGTCAATTTGCCATTTTGTTCAAAAGATAGTTATGATTGAACTGTTTAGATGTTAAATTATCTACGGAATCATTTAATCCGTGTACAAAGTAAGTGCAATGAGTTAGTGGATATTACTTTGCATTTTCGCTCATTTCTCGGCCAAACAACATCCAATTAAAGGGATAGTTGAGTTTTGGTAGAGAGGGCGCTAGACTACTTTTTTGTTGTTGTGAGGTAATGAAAAACTGAGTGTAAAATTTGAAAGAGCATAATATTTAAATGATAAAATAATCATTGTTTGATCAAAATCGGTTCAGAGACGGCTGAAATATCCATAAATATAACAATTTGTAATAAAGCTGGGGCCCCAGGTTTATTAGAGAATTTTGAACCAGCCGTTAAAAATTCAAAAAAATGCTTCCTCTTTTCAAAAAGTTACAAATAGGTATTTAAATAGTTGTTGGTTATTTCTCTATCTAATCACTATTTCAACAAAACATCACATGCACAATATTTTATTCAAAATGGTTGAAACCGAGGAGTGTTTAGAGAGCGCCCTCTTACGTTTTAACGGCTCTTTTTGAATGATAACATGATCTTTACTACGTCATTTGTAATCTTGTGTTCCTTTCTAGTTATAACTATTATATTGTAATGTAATGATGCAGGTTTTGGTTACTAAAATTCGGTTTCACCAAAACTGTACTCTCCTTACCAGAACTTACCAGAACCAGAACATTAGTTTCTGGACATATTATCATATCGTATACCAATACACATTTTATTAACCACGCATTACTTTTTGCACTTGTCAACAAATTTACTAGATCCCTTTAAGACCTGTAATGGGTCTGATTTAATAAGCTAATAATACACGTGTTCTTGTAACTTCGAATGTCGATTGCAATATTTCTGTGTATATCGGAGACAGCAAACATGTCAAAAGGGTGAGGATATCGAGCGTTATAAATATCATAATAGCAAATAATGATATTACCGCCTCATACAATTTGACCTCTTTCGCGAAAAGCCACTCTGCTATGGGGTCGAACAAGTTAATTGGCAATAATATTGCACATTATGATTGACTACATAATATAGATGCACGGACTGGAGTTAAGAGGGGGCGGAGGGGGGGGGGGGGGGTGCAAGGGAGGGGGGCAGGGGCAATCCTCCTGTATAGCCTACCTGCCTAGTCATATGTGTATTTACTATGATAAAAAGAGATTACAAAATCAAGCAGGGGACAGGTTATCGTTATATTATGTATTTCATAATTATACATGTATTTTGTTTCTATAGTAAGAGGTGGCGGAGGATGGATCGCCTCTCCGTAGGGTAACAACATCCCTCCTTAGCAACGCATGCATGCCACTGTCCGAATAGCAAAATGTCAAGTGCTTGTTCACTATGTCTTTACTAATATGTATACATAATACGTGCTTTAATCTGTACCCTACTAGATTGTGCAATCCCTATCTAGAGTTAATACAGGCTCCACGAGGTTCCTGTAAGCAAGGAGTTAATTCCTCTCATAAAACCAAATCCATTGCCTGCATATCGACTTTTGTGTGTACAAAATGGTGTTGCAATATATGAGCTGTGCTATGCCAGCACAAGTTAAAGATTTGAAAAGGGTGCACTTACCACCATTTGGCAGTTTGGTAACTGCGAAACTCATCAATATCAATTTGAAGGTGAACTATGAAGTATTCCCATACAAAAGGGACTAAACGCCAATTATGAAAAGTAAACAAAATAATTAAGGCCGCTATTGCATTTACCTTATACAAAAAAGTGTGTTTTCATTGGTACTTTGTTCTTTTATACTGCATAAGTATCAATGTATGATTTCGAAGTTATGATAAATCGTATCACATAAATTGTACTTAGTGTGTTTCTATTAACATTTTTAGCAGTTTCAATTAATATAGGAAATGTCTCAAAATCGACATAAATTGGGATAGTTGCGTTTGTGTAGCGAGGCTCTAAATAGACAACCAACACCGACACCCACAACGCTGCTCAAAGTAAACTTCACGGTATCATTATAAAAACAACATTTAGCTAACTGCAAAAATCATCATCATCATCATGGACAGTGCGTGCCGTCTTTCGAAGATGGAAAATCCATTATAATGGCGATCCATTATAATGACAATGGGACGAGGTACGGTGGGTCGACCAACACTATGTCAAAGTTCCCATCGTATACGGTGGAGAACTCATCTTGTTTATCTATCATCAAATTCACAACCACCTTCACCAAGTTCATTATTTTAAAGGTATGTAGTTCGGTTTCCTAAATCAGATGCGCGGTAGCAATTTGCGAACGCCTTGCGCACGGTGTGTAATGCATACTAATTGATCAGTGTAACACAGTGAGCGCGCGCAAACTATAGCCTAGTTCAAAATGGCGACCCCCGGTTTTGCGTCCCCACGCCAGACAACCTTTAAAAATATGGATTTTTTGTTTGTTTTGTCATGTTGCTTTGTACAGGGCCCGCTCTTTAAAATATCAAGGAATGATGGTTAGTGCATCACATGAAGACAATGAATCTAACATAATTATAACGAATTACACTAAAACCAGGCTACCGAGACTCAATAGTGCACTTACCTATCACTGTGTATCATTAGATAGCTTCACAACTCATCAACGTTAATGCTAGTGACATTTGTGCCTAAGACGAAGACGGGGTTCTAGACATTGCTCCAAAGAAGAAGACGGTGGAATACAATGTCGTAGTATATATTAAAGGGATCGAGTTTGTTGGCACGTGCAGAAAGTGATGAATGGTTGGTGTAATATTATGTATTCCCGTGAACTAGTATGTCTCCTGAGTTATGGCCGAGTAATGAGCGAAAATGCAAAGGGATATTTGCTTACCCATTGCACTGACTTTGTACACAGGTATCAATATCCAATGGATAGTTAAAAAAAACGAATACATCAAACAAAACTATCTTTCTAACGAAAGTGAAATTCGAAAAACCCAAACCTGTTCCCTGCTTCTAAAAATTGGGAATAAGAATACACCAATGTATAAGGGAACCACTCGATTTATAATGAACTTTTGTTGATTTGGACAATGTTACTAGATCCCGTTAAAGGGGCTTAGTAACATTGTCCAAATCCTCAAAATCCAATTGGAATTATAACGGTTCCCTCATACCTTGCTGTATTCGTATTAACAATAAATGCATGGGACTGGTTTCGGGTTTTCAAATTTCCCTTTCGTTAAAAAGATATTTACGATTGCAGTGTTCAGATGTTAAATTATCCACTGGACCGTCAAAACCATGTACAAGGTGAATTTTGAATATCACTTTGCATTTTTGCTCATTACTTGGCCATATAACGTCCATTTAACTTGAAATTTCCACACAACACCCAGTTGACATATCAGATAACAATAATATACATTGTATCAACCACTCATCACTTTTTGCACATGTCAACAAAGTTAATAGATCCCTTTAAATAAGCTGCGTTTCCATTAGAGCGAATTTCCGCGGCGAAATTTTTTTTTCGCAGCAAATTATTGAAAAAATCCCTCTGAGGAGCGATTTAAAAAATTCGCTTGCGAATATTCGCCACGTAATATGAATAATATATATGAATAGTATATAAATAACACTGATTTGGTCCGTGCTAATGTTCGCGTCGGAAATTAGCCACGGAAATTCGCTCTAATGGAAACGCAGCTTAAAGGTGACAAACTCTCTGTAACAAAAGGGTGATGAGGGCAGTCAAAGTTCACGTCTAGTGAAGTCTGGAGGAGGAGACTCTTCGTGTCCGAATCAATAAAACTCCAATTCACAACTACCTTCAGTTGGTGTAATGACTTTACCCTCTGAGTGCCGCGATGGTCGACTTAGGTCACGATACTTATGTTAATATAGGTTTTCCCGCTCAATTTTACACTTTTAACAATCGAATTCATTAAGGGTCATTCAAATTCACGCATTGCCGCGTAATCGTTGGTATCGGTCTTTCAAATTCCGAAAAGGTGCAAACGAATTCATGCATACGCATACGCTTTCGTGAATAGACAAGAGTTCATTTATGGGCATTCGAATTCGCGAATTTGCAATAGCGCCAGCATTAACTACATGCCATTTTGAATGCCCATTGATGAAAAGGTATACCCTTTGTGCGAATTCACTTGCTCCTACGTGATTTTGAACGACTATTTACGAATTCGAATGCTGCTTTGACACGGCGATCGCAAATCGCGCGAATTCGTTTGCTCCTTATATCAATTTGATTGTCACAATCGCGAAATTGAGCGGGAAAACCTATATTATAATCAAAAGTGTGGATTTCTTCCTAAATCCACACAATTATACTACTAGTGCCCAAGCGCCACTCCGCGAAACCGTGCGTGTGCATGCGCGTGGGATCCTTTATTACGGTATTTCACTTGCGCTCTGAGTCTTTTCGATGGGCGCATTAATTTATCGCGTAAACAAACGTCGCTCACAATGCGTACAAACACAATGCGTCATTGACTCATCGAACAGTTTTACCGTGATCGGGATTTGGGGCGCCAAATTTTGAATTCAGACGACGACTGTAATTGTTATTCAATTGGACTCTTGTAATCTAATTTTTGCAATCGAAGGTTTAATAATAAGGCTAGAGTTGAAATGTCACGTGACCGTGTTCAGTTTGTGAATAAAGGAGTCGTCATGTTGTACTGAAGCCGAACTGCCAATAATTAATAATATAGACACGTACCCATCTTCAGAAACCTGAACATACTGAAGATAACTCACCATCGGCACTTCGAAGATAATAATACTTCTACTCATAATAATATTTTTGACGTATATATAGCCTAATAATTATGATTGATAATTATATAGGCGCTTTACATAATTACCCCGGTCATCGGACAAACACTCGCAATCAATCTGCGCGTGACGCGAACACTTTATGCTGGGAGGTGAACATCGATTTTAAATATAGGGGGAAGAGTGCAGTCAAGTTCCCATCGCATATAATTATAAGCATTCCCTATCAAACTCGATATAATTATACGTACCTTCATATAACTCATAATTGACACTGCAAAAGTGGTTGTCTCTTTCGAAGGTTAAACATTTACTACACAAAGAAGAGTAACGAGGGTAATATCAGTCTTGTGTCATCCTTCGAAGGTGAACATCCATTATCAGATTATAAAGTGAGTACAGAGGGCAGTCAAAGTTCACCGTGACACAAGAAAGGGGTCATCCGCAGTCTGTCAAAATCAATCAACATTAATTTACATAAGCGTGTGTCTTTAGATCTCTGCAAAACTCGTAACTGACACGGTGGTGGTTGTCTCTTTCGAAGCCGTTGACAAACCGTTTCAGAAAACATTCTAGCGTTATTGTAATTTGATAGGTTTGTAGTAAAAAAACATATAGGTGACAAGTCAATTATTAGGATGGTAAAGAGGGCACGCAGAGTTCACATCGTATGCTGTCCCTGTCAAAATAAATTTATCAATCAGCTGTTTGACATTCTTAGTCAACAGGGGCGTCGATCCTGGGGCGGGTGGGGGGGGAGGGGGGAGGGGGGCGGTCGCCCCCCCCCCACCCCCCCCCCCCCCCAATGAAAATATTGGGGGGGGGCGAACATATCATTTCGCCCCCCCAATAATTCCGAAAATGAGGAAGAAAAAAATCAAGTGATATAATGCCAAAGAGGGGAAAGACACTCAATAATTAATCTTCAAAATAGCCGTTTTCTAGTTTGAAAAGGACTGTAAATCTCTTTTTTGCCGCGCGCTTCGCGCGCATACAGTTTCTCATATTGCAAGTTTCATTTTGGTTGCGGGAACTCACATGTGTTGGGCAGTGTAATTTCTCAAACGCACACCTCAAACGAAGTTAATTAAACCCTCATCTATAGCCCACCGTCACAGAAAATAAAATAATCTGAAATATATATTTCAGTCAATTCGGTCCATATGCGCTGAACGCAAATCATATTGGAATATTATCATGTCCCCACCCACATTTGAAAGTGGTGAAGATTGTCCCCCTCCCTTTTGTCTATTATGTAATGTTTGGTTCCATACTTATATACTTCATATTACGTGAAATTTCTGTCTCAGGTGTGCACCAAATCGCACAATTTCACGCCCAAAAATACAAAAGCTCCCTATACTGTGGGAGGGGGACACCCCCTCCCACACCCTCCCCGCTCGCTCGGCTTCGCTCCTCCTCGCAATGTCTCCCCTCCAGTTTTTGAGAAGTTGTTGACGCCCTTGCTTAGTTTCATGGGAGCCCAATGCCCTATACTATATTGATGGCTCTATAGTATAAAGGATCACGTGGATCCATCTCATGCAAGGCTCAATCTTTTCCTCGATATGCCCTTTAAAAATACGTTACGAGTAGGTTCACTATTTCATACAATTTTACACCCATGATAGGAGTTGCAAAAGTCTGAAATATAAAAGCTTCCGGGGGCTCCGCCCCTGGACCCCCATTATTGCCCCCAAATGTGGGTGCCCCCCAAAATCAGGTCTTCGAGCCATCAAGACACTTTCAATGAGCGCATAATAAAACTTCCGGGCATGCCAATGTGGGGCTTTTAGCTCTCTCAGTGGTCACTCTGGAAAAATTTTCAAATTTCGCCCCCCAATATCAAAAACGGATCGACGCCCCCTGTTAGTCAAAACCACGCTCGTGTCCACAATACAGTGAAACTGAAGATCCACGTCATAGATATTCGGTCAAACGTTTCATAACTACAAACATGTTAAAAGTATGTAATAAAAGGTGACACAAACTCCCTGTATAACAACGCTCATTCCAAAAACAAAGTCAACCAATCCATGTGCTCAATCCCGCGAACACTGTTGGAACAGAGAGGTGGGAGGACCTCTCTGTTTGATCTCTAGCTAGGTTGTGAACGCGGTGAGGACGTGGCGAAATTACCATGTAACTGATCAGCATTTAGGAGCAGGGAAACATGATAAACCGGCGGACTTGAGCTGCACTATACTGCGGGAATAACAACAGTTCTACGCCAATAAAATAGAAGTGTCCTGAGTGAAACGTGAACAGAACTAATCATATCGGAATATCAAAGTGTATGATATGATATGCAATTCAGCACGACAGTGTCTCAAAGTTAAGGAGTCACACTAAGGCCACCACAGACTGTCCCTGTCTTTAGCATGCTTTAGGATCCTCGACAAGTTCCGCATGTTTGATCCAGCTAGCTTACAATGCCGATCATACAGCCATAGGTGAACACAATTACAGCCTTCAGAGGGATGAGACCTTATTAGAGGATAAGGGGGATTTAGGCATTAGGGCATAACGGTACGCATAAGTGAAAGTGTCCTCAAGTGCTCAACAGTGGCGAAGCTCATCATGGGTGGAAAAGGGGTGTCACAAACCCCCTGCGTTAATTCGTGCCCCCCTCCCCCCCCTCCCCCCACCCCCCCCCTCCGTGATGCCCTCTCCATAAAGAGAACATAATGTTTAATATACAATTTTTGGTGTTGTTTCTGTCGTTGATGGTAGTGGTGGTGACGTTGTTGCTGTTGTGTTTGTTTGATGGCAATCTGTCAACAATTACTAGTGTTGCAAACAAATATTTTTTCTTCTTAAGTCATAATTATTTGTATTGGCATATATTCTCACGATGGCACCTCTAAATAAACAAACCCATAACACATTGTTATTATAGCCTCTTGCGCTTCCCTCTTAGAACTAGTGGCCAATTAACAGATAAGCGCCATTCCGCGACGCCCTGCGTGCCCGCATATGATCATGCATACAGTATAATCGCTTGCGCTCTGAATCTGTTCGATGATCGTATTATCGCATAAATAAACGTTGCTTACAGTGCCGCTATAGTTCTCAAAGGGTGATATCCGCTATATTATGATCTCATGCATGCTTGGGGAATCATGGGCTTCCTTGCTTATAGCGGTAGGACATTAAAGGCAGAGTGTCGTAAAGTACGTGTATGGTAAGACATCAACGTCAGTGCAATGGGTTAGTGAATATCACTTTGCATTTCCGCTCATTACCATGATTACCCGACCACTGTAACATCCATTTAACGTGAATTTTTCACACAACACCCAGTGGACATATCAGATCACAACAATACGTTGTATCAACCATTCATTACTTTTATGTGTACGAATTTGCAAGTAAAACACTTCAAATTCGCACAGTTTTCGAACGTCAAAAAGTGTTGATATCCGTTATAACCGTGATCGAATGGCATGCTTGGGGATTCATTAACATGACAGTGCAGAGTGATTGTGGTATATGAAGGAACGTGGAAAATGTGTATCATAAACACATGATAATGAAGAATGGTTTACAGGGATGTCAATATTTCTCAGTATAAACCTAACGTATACTATACGTGAAATTAAAGGGGTAGTTCAGTTTTGGTACAGAGGGCGCTTCAAGAACAAATTTGTTGTGAGGTAATGCAAAATTAAGTTAAAACATGTAAAAAAGCATACAATTTGAATGACATAATCAACTTTGTTCGATCAGAATCGGTTTAGAAACGGCTGAAATTTCCATACATATATCTGATTGGAATAAATGTGGGGACCAACATTTATACAATTATTTAAGAAAATATTTATAAATCCTACACATTTCGGAAAATTTACCAAAATGGTTTTTAAATTGTTTTTGATGATTTCTGTATTGTATAACTATTTTGACCAAACATCACATTCACAATATTTTTATTTTTAAAATGGTTCAAACTTGAGGTTTCTGGAGGGCATCCTCTTGTGTTAACAGCTGATTTTTAAATGAAAACAGTAACTTAGCCGTTTATGTTTTTCTTCCATTCAGCATCAATGAATTGTTACAGTTAGTTTTTAATGGTAACGGACAAGTTTTTGAAACTAAAATTCTGTTTGAGACCAAAACTGTACTATTCCTTTAAAGGAGTGGTGTTCGTTATTATGATCTCATGGCATGCATGGAGGATTATGGGCTTTCTGGCACAAAACTAGCCAACGGACAATATTAAAGGGGAACTGGCGTGAAAATAAGAGAACCGGAAACAATTTGTATCATTACTTTCTTTACAGTATATAGACATACTGTGTACTGTTTCGGACCTTCTAGCTTTTTGTATCGCACTAGAGACGTTGTACTTATACTAGATATTGACATTCGCTGTTATAATTACCATAGATCTATGAAATGTTTTAACTGTGTATAATTATATTAACAATTCCGTCAATGCATCTATACCTTTCAGAGCAATCGTAAGCGCTTTGCGAGGGTCAATTGATACTGGCCTAAGACCCTATTCAATTTGTGAAGAATTACAGTTATCAATTCAAAGTGGGGATAAAGTCAGTGGAGTGGCAATTTAAACGTCTTTATTAGCCGTGTTAGCCAAACTAAAGACAGCCTTATAAAGGTTAAACCCCTACGTAAATACGTAGCAATATTCCATCCCATTACCAGGACGGTTCGTTCACATTGTAAACTGGTTTGATTTGCATTAAAGGAACTACAGCGTCTAGATGGCCTAATTTTCACAATTCGGCTCTCTATATGTAATTTTTTCCCGAAGAAAAAGAATTTGGCAGTCATTTCTCATGAAATCAATCATTTTTGGGGTAATTAGTAAATATCTAATTGTCCTGGGAACGCCCCTTTTAAATCGCCAAAATGTGACGTCATCTAAAGAACGGACTACTGAACTAAATTCTGTAGATGACGCGTCATGACGTAAGCCAATGAATTGTCAATCACATGTCGATCACGCTGCCGATTCCGGACCCTAAATGTGGGTGGGGCGTAAACTGGCTGCTAAGTGAGATTTGGCATCAGAAAACTAGTCTTAAATCACTACTGTGTTTTATTTTCATGGATTTTTTTTCGGCAGACCTTTGTTTCAAGTCATCAACTATGGAATAAGTGTCAAAGTACGTTGTATTCTTTAGGTCCTTTAAAGAGACGTAGTAACATTGTCCAAATCCTTAAAATCCAATTGAAATTCTAGCGGTTCCCTCATACCTTGTTGTATTCGTATTAAAAATAAAAGCATGGGACAGGTTTCGTTTTTTTTCAAATTTCCCTTTCGTTAAAGGGGTAGCTCAGTTTGTGTAGAGAGGGCGCTGCACAACACTATTTTTGGTGAGGTAATAAAAAACTGAGTGTCGAATTTGAAAGAACATGCAATTTTAATGGCAGAATAAACTTTATTTGGTCAAAATCGGTTCAGAAATGGCTGAAATATCAATATATCCAATCGTAATAAATATAGGGCCCAGATTTATTCGGTGATTTGAAAAAATAGAAACAAATTAATGCTTACACTTTTTCAAAAAATTTCAAAAGCGGTTTTTAGATAGTTATTGATGATCTCTCTATTTAATAATTATTTTAACAAAATATCACATGCATAATTTGGTATGAAAAATGGTTGAAACTAATGCTTTTTTAGAGAGCGCCCTCTTGAGTTTTAATGGCTCTCTTTTGAATGATAACAGGTTTTTTACTTAGTCGTTTGTAATTTTGTATACCTTTCGAGCATGGTGAAGTTATAAATATTAGTTTGTAATGTTACTGTGCAGGTTTTGGTTACTAAAGTTCAGCCTTACCAAAACTGTACTACACCTTTAAAAAGATATTTAGGATGAAGTGTTCAGATGTTAAATTATCCACTGGACCGCAAAAACCGTGTACAAAGTGAGTGCAATGAGTTAGTGAATATCACTTCGCATTTTTGCTCATTACTCGGCCAGGGGTGTCGATCTGTTCGGAAAACACAATACATTGGTGGGGCGAGCTATTGTTTGGCCATATAACGTCCATTTAACTTAAAATTTTCACACAACACCCAGTGGACATATCACTTTTTGTGGAACCCAGGCTATCACTTTTTGCCATATACGTCAACAAAGTTACTAGATCTCTTTCAGTTATAAAATACCATGACAATAAATTGACAGTGGTCAAATTATTTGTGGGATTATACTACTACAACTACTAATAATAATACTAATAGTGGATACTCATATAACTGCGCACTTCGTCCCGTCTCTCGACGCTCACGGCAAAACAAAAAATATATAAGTATATTTTCAACAAAGGTTTGAAGGTCTCTAAGGCAGAAGGGTGGTGATTACGTATTGCAATGAGAAGATCGTTCCAATGTTTTGGGTCAAGTTATGAGAATGGGCGATCTCCCCAAGAAAAAAAAGAAAAGCTATAAGACAATAACAGGAAGACAGATGAAGGTCACCTGTCACTGTCACTGGTCACTACACAACATCACAAATAAAGCATCTATACTTCGGAGGTTTCACTATATACTGTTTGCCTACCCCTCTCCATTACAAACTCTCCCCAACCAATACAGAAATCTCACCCACCCACAGGGATCAACAAAAGACAACGAAAACATAAAAACGACTTTCACACGCAGATTATCTATCTTCTTCTACACACAAATAACAACCATATTCTAGTGGGGATGGCTTCAGACTCAGTGGGGAAAAACAACCAGAGACGTACATATTTTGTATACCAACACAGTAATGTTGTTATGATGGGTTGATTATTTGTTTTTTACAGACGCGTACGTTCGGTTCAATCAATTGTGATTATTTACATCATGATCGACAAACTTTTATCGTCACCATCCGAGAGACGTAGCCTTGGTTCGAACCCGGGCCGAGTAGTGCGAAGAGCAGAGGTCTGGACCCATATTCATGAAACCCCGCTAGCTTAGTTCCTTGTTAAGACAGTGTATTATAAATGTGCAGTTTATTGAGCAGCAAAAAGTTTTCCTAGTCCCCAACTAGGGTTAGCTTGGTAAGCCTTAGGTACCCTCTAAGTTAACCTTATCAGTTAGCAACTAAAAGATCTTGTGTATAATTTTTAGCCACGTCATCCAAAATAGACCCAGCAAGGAACTAAGCTAGCGGGCTTTCGTGAATATGGGCCCTGATCACTACACCAGATAATTTCACCACCTCGTATGAAATCATGTCAATTCGTTTACTTTAAATATAATTATGTTATGATATTGGCAACTATTTTGACTACACTTGAAAAAAGAAGAAAATCAAATTGTACAACACTCTACTCTGCAAATATTTTATAAGTAAAAAAATAGTTAGGTACCAGCAAAAAGAAAAAAAACATATCTGAGAATGTTATTCTCACGAATGAATAAAATGTGGAAGTACCCAATGTGTAACAGTAAGAGTGGTATCGTGTTCAAACCGTCAATAATCATGAAATATTTCAAGAATTGTGATCGGTGTATAATATACTTTATTAATAACACACATTATTCGAAATTTAATTGCATAATAACGAATGATATTCTATCATACATAATAAGTATACTGATTGCCATACCGTTGCCGTTATTTTGCTATAATTATAATAATGGTTTGGATATGATATGTAGACGTGTGAAGAGGAGAAAATGCGTCGGAAATGTCAATGTCACCACGTTTTGCAGGAATATGGGAAAATCCCCAAATTTCTCTCGTCTTTGTCTTAAATAGCTCATTATATATATTCCCGCTTGCACGGATACGGTGTCTGATTTATTCTATTTACTTCCGTGTTGACAACAGGCGACGTCAAATGTTGTCCCGGCAACACTGCTCCATATTAATGCCAATGTAGACAATACCATATCAGACTAAAACATGTCAGAGGAAAAATGTAACTAATACATGAGAATGAGCAAAGACAAATAGGCTTCGTCGGGAATCGAACCCGAGACCTCCGCATTGCGTCCGGTGCTCAACCATCTAGCCACAAAGGCCCGTGAATGGGGGACTTTCCCATGAACCCCTTTAACACATTAAGTAAACAACATTCAGATGAAACTAATGGCAGAAGAAAAAAACTGTCAGAGTAAAAAAAAGGTATGATCGATACGTATTTTTCTCCCAGTTCATGTCTACAAATAGCGACCATAAGGAAAACATGCAGGAACATGACAACATATCGATTTATGAGTCATATTAATTCAATTTTCGCCTGACGCATTTCCCAAAACTGCCCGAGTTCATCATGCATGCATATACAACTTCTTGTATAATCATTTGTCATAATATTGCTATTCAAACAGACATTATGAACACGCACCACGCACCCAACTAGCATGACCATGGTAAAGATAAATAAATGTTATTTCGATAATTTATACAACTATTTTATTGAAGGAGCGGGGGGGGGGGGGGGAGGGGGGTGTCATGGGCTTCCCTATTTTTGACCACGCCCCCCACAACTGTCTGCGCCCATTCTGGCTACGCCAATATGTACATGGTGTAGATAAATTAAGCGCAATACAATGCACTCATTTCATTAACAAGTGCATGATTTCTCGGGGTTTTTTTTTTGGGGGGGGGGGGGGGGAGGGGGTGGGGCAAAGTCTTCCCTCTTTTTGACCACGTCCCCACATCTGTCTGGGTCCATTCTAGCTACGCCAATATGTACATGGTGTAGATAAATTAAGCGCAATACAATGCACTCATTTCATTAACAAGTGCATGATTTCTCGGGTTTTTTTTTTTTTTTTTGGGGGGGGGGGGGGAGGGGGTGGGGCAAAGTCTGCCCTCTTTTTGACCACGTCCCCACATCTGTCTGGGCCCATGCTAGCTACGGAAATATGTACCTGGTGGAGATCAATTAAGCGCAATACCACGCACTCATTTCATTAAAAAGTGCATGATTTCCCGGGGGGAGGGGGGTGGGGGGGGGGCAAAGTCTGCCCTCTTTTTGACCACGCCCCCCCCCCCCCCACACAACTGTCTGGGCCCATTCTAGCTACGGCAATATGTACCTGGTGGAGATGAATTAAGCACAATGCCACGAGCAGCTCATGTCATTACCAAGTGCAGGATTTCCCGGTTGACTTGGAAGCGAAAGTGCATCTCGCCCCGACATCGATTGATTTATCATGGACGCACCTTGAATCACGCCAGCCAGTGGGGCAGCTACGGGGGCGAGGGGGGGGGGGGGGGCACAGGGATGGGGGGCATGAACGTGCCCCCAATCATTTAAAGACAAAATAATATAGAACACATACGCGGGAAATCTTTGAACAGATAAGGACTGTTGACATACATAATGTACGCCCCCCACAAAAAAGGCGTGCCACCCAAATTGGTCCGACCACGCGAGCTGCTATAGGCTAGCATAGACTGGTGTGTGCTCAAGCTTCAATAGGCTTTAACCCGTGCGCTACCAGACACAAATAATCACACTGAATGTAATGCACGCAACGTGCCTATCGCAACGTGCGGTTTAATCAAGACGTTGAAGACATCCATTCAACCGAACAAACGGAACAGACGATTGTTGTGGATGAAGTTCAACACGTTTAGCGCTACGCGAATTAATTATCAGTGACTGTGATGCTGCACCCCGTTAAAGAATGGGTTTGAATTGATTAATCAAAACAAAAGGCACACTATTATAGGCAAAGGCTGAACGGAGATTTAAACAATGTCACAATAAAATAATGATAGGTGCGTCCAGCCACATCGGTCAGAAATCTGTGTATAGTGGCTCACACTTGACCCAGGGAGGTGGTATTTTCCCTGCTTGACCCCTGACTTACTAACGAGAGTTTGTATATTTCCCACTGAGTTGATACATAGTACACTAGTTTTCGGTTATAAAAGGGTTAGCCAATGGTTAGTTAAAACGTTTGGCATGACGTCATACTTTTAGCAAGTGTGCGTACGTATAATGCACCCGTGGAATCAAGGGAGTTAAAATGGGAAATAAGATTTTTTTTTTAAAGAAAAGGGGAGCAAAAAGTGCAAAGGATTAATAGGTTGTCTCGCATGAGGGTTTATGAGTCATAAATGATGAAGAATGGGCATTGGTATAGTATGCATAGCACTGGTATGTATCATACTATGTGTGCTTGGTGGTGAGATAATGAATGGTCTGTCCAAATGAAGACATAATTATACTCGAATGTGAAAATAGCATGCCAGACGGGTTTTTTTTTTCGTTGCTTAGATGAGCGAAAATAAAAGGACATCAATATATTTTCATGCGTGTGGATGCTACACATATCATTTGTAATATGTTTAACTAGGCTAATAGTTTGTGCGCACTGCAGAAAACTGGTCCAGTGCGTATTTCGCACCGTGTGCACTGCGTTTGAAAATGTAACCCCGCATTTGAGTTAAGAATCCCAACCACATTTAAAGGGACTTGGTAACATTGTCCAAATCCTTAACAATAACAGCATGGGACAGGTTTCGGTTTTTTAAATTTCTATTTCGTTCAAAAGATATTTACGATTGAAGAAGTGTTCGGGTATATAAGTGCAATAGGTAAGTGAATATCACTTTGTATTTTCGCTCATTTCTCGGCCAAATAACATCCAATTAACTTGAAATGTTCACACATTAATTTCTGGACATATCAGATCACACCATTACACATTTTATTAACCACACATCACGTGTTGTACTGATGTAAAAATTACAGAACTCACCAGGCCAGGTTCCCGAAGACAATGGGTGAAAAAGTTCCTGTATAAAGCCCAGCGCACACAGAGCCGACTCGATCCGATCCGACTGGTTTTCAGTCAGGCTAGAGGCGGTTTTGCTCAGGCGGAGCCGATTCAACATGTTGAATCGGCCTCGAATGACCTCCGACTGGCCCTTGACTGGCAAAACCAGAGTCCTGAGGCAGCACATACCCGAGTTAATCAGGCTGAAAACCAGTCGGATCGGGTCGAGTCGGCTCTGTCTGCACCGGGCTTAAAGGTAGTTCGGATTCGTGAATCCAAAGAGCGGTGCCATCTTGTGAACGCCTTGAGCACGATGCGAAATACACACTGGTTCAATGGTATAATGCATGCAGTGTGCAAAAACTAGCCTATACAGTCCAACATGGCGACCCGCTGTGTAACATCCTCACGCGTGACAACCTTTAAACTGATGCGTGATTGTGTGAGAATTGCTTTATTTCAATGTCATTAGAGTGAATCACACTTCCTGAGGGGATCAACGGTTCGACGGTTATTATTTAATGCTAATTATGCTTTAGTGATGATCGCATATTTTTCAATATTCTATTAATAATGGCAAACAAAACCCACGGTAAAGTGTTAGGTAGTTATAGTATTAGAAAATGGCGGTCGTCATGACTCGTATAGCATATGATTATGGTTCAATATTTATCAAACGAACTAGAAGAGTTGACAATTTGTTTTGTTATCAAATTCAAATTCATTAACTGATTTGTATGTTCATTTCCAATACAAACAGCACAAATACATTAAATAAAACAGAACGCGGATTTTTGTTGATACATTATATTAAAGAGATCAATCTCTTTAATATAATGTATGAATTTGTGCAAACAAATTACTGTATGAATTTTTGATCAAATGTGCATCGTTGTGATATATAATATCAATGTCCCCTAATTTGGTTGTGAACATTTCACGTTAAATGGAAGTTGTATGACCGAGTAATGCAAAGTGATATTCGCAAACCAGTTGCACTGACTTTGTTCACAGTAATAACTTTCCAGTGGATAATTAAAAATCTGAACATTTCAATCGTATATATCTTTTGAATGAAAGGGAAATAAATTCGAAAAAAAACCTGTTCCATGCTTCTATTTGTAATACGCATGGGCGTCGATACTTACGTAAAGGTGGGTTCCCACTGCCGATCCGATCAACTCGATCAAGCTCGATCGCCCAATCGGCACATTTTTACCCCGACCAATCTCGACCAAATGCTTGATCGTCCTTAGACACGATCTCTTCCCGACCGCTATTCGATCGTTTACGACCCACATCCGACCATTCACGACTTCTTCGCGACGTATACTTGACAACAACTTCGATCTCTACTCGATCATTCCGATGCATATACGATCCCTATACGATATGTACTAGACCATCTAGACCAACTGGACGTCAACACGATCTCTACACGAACTCGACTCGAGCAGGTCGACCTGCTCGTACAGGAGTCGACGATGAGTCGTGAATTCGTTGTGTTTGCAGAAGTCATTACCGACAGCCGATATTACAGTATTCGCTTTTGGATCAATAATCAATAATTATATTAATGTTAAGATTAAGAATAATGACTTAGACTAAGATTAATAATAATATTAAGATTAAGACCAAGAAAAACTAACAATTTCCCTTTAAAGCAGCACCCCAGAGCCATCCCGCTGAGGGTCCCCTATCACGACCGCCCCTGCCGGAGCTATCATGGAACACAGTGGCGTAGCTACGGGGGGGGGGGGGGGGGGCACGGGGGTGGGGCACGTGCCCCCCCTCCAATAATTTCGAAAAAACAATAGAAAACATAAGGGGCCATTTTTTGAAGAAAAATGGCACCCCAGAGCCATCCCGCTGAGGGTCCCCTATCACGACCGCCCCTGCCGGAGCTATCATGGAACACAGTGGCGTAGCTACGGGGGGGGGGGGGGGGGGGGGGCACGGGGGTGGGGCACGTGCCCCCCCCCCCCCTCCAATAATTTCGAAAAAACAATAGAAAACATAAGGGGCCATTTTTTGAAGAAAAAACATAATTTTCGTGCCCCCCCCCCCCCCCAATCAGTCCGACCACGCTACGCCACTGATGGAACAAGTCCTTGCACATCTGTGCAAACAAATAAACTGCGATGTGCTATGTCTTCAAGAGACTATACCCAGCTATACTATACACAAAACATTTTTAAAACATTTCCGTAAGGTCCCAAAGTTGTTAACTTCAAATATTTTCTAACAAATAGTATAAAAAAAAAAAACATTATATTTTTTTTAGTGAATGTTTTAATAATAATAATACAACATTAAATAAAATGTTATTTTTGAAACATATTAACAATATATTAAAACAGAAATAATATTTTCAGATAAATGATGTTGTGAAGAATGTTTTATAAAAAACAAATGCCACTCTATTTTAAATGTTAAGACAATATTTTCCAGGAAACAAAATATGACAAACATTTGTTAAATGTTGATTTTTTTTTCTTAGATAAAACATTTACTACTAATGTCATACCTTGATGTTTTTAAAATGCAAGAGCGGGACATTTTATAAACGTATATTCAAAATGTCCTTAAAGGTAAAGGCCAGTTTCGGAAACGCCTCCCCCCCCCCCCCTCTCAAAAAAATGAAATGAAAGCTCTTATTACCAATAATGTGAAATAATATAATTATACTAATATAGGATTATCCAGGCATAATATAGCAATGTAGGCATAGATATATATCGCCCATACGCCATGTACGCTACGTGTATTACGAAATACTGATTTTTACCACAAAAGCCCTATTTCAATACATATTCAACAATAATGACCAATATAGATGTATTCGGCTACTTTCCCGAAACTGGACTTGGGCTTTAAAGCAGAAACTTTATGTTATAATGACATAATCAAAGATTATGCTACAATATTCCAATAACGTTTAAACAACATTACGATTAAAATGTTTTAGATTCAAATTTATGACGTTTAAACGATGATTTTACAAAATGTTTCATTTTATCACAAATTTAAAGGGGTAGTTATAGTTTTGGTAGAGAGGGCGCTGCACATCAAAACAAAATTTGCGAGGTAATGAAAAACTGAGTGTCGAATTTGAGAGAACGTGCAATTTTAATGGCAGAATGAGCTTTATTTGGTCAAAATCGACCCAGAAACGGCTGAAATATCAATAAATATATCTGATCTTATAATTATTTGGGGCCCAAATAATTAGATGATATGTCGAAAAAAAAAATGCTTGCACTTTTAAAAAAAATGTCAAAAGCATTTTTAAGTTGTTGATGAGCTCGCTATTTAATAATTATATCAATACAACATCACATACATAATTTTGTATGAAAAATGGTTGAAACCAATGCCTTTTTAAAAAGCACCCTCTTGTGTTTTAATTGCTCTTTTTGAATGATAACAGGCTTTTTACTTAGAGGCTTGTAATTTTGTATACCTTTCGAGCATGGTGGAGTTATAACTATTAGTTTATAATGTTACTGTGTGAGGTTTTGGCTACTAAAGTTCAGCCTTACCAAAACTAAACTACCCCTTTAACATTTTTAAAAAGCTCTTTATACTAAAATAGAAAAGGTCATAATTCATGATGTCTAATACTCGCATGATATTCTGCATCAATGTTTAAAAGACAATTTCTAGAAAATGTAAGGTGAGAAACATTTTTTAAATGTTGATTTATTTCTTAAATAAAAACATTTACTACTAATGTAAATAAATTAATGTTTTTAAAATGCTAGAGCGAAACATTTTATAAAAGTCTCTTTAAAATGTCATTAATACATGAACTTGATGTTATAATGACATACTAACAGATTTAGCTACAATATTCCAATAACGTTTAAACAACATTACGATTGAAATGTTTTAGATTCAAATTTATGACGTTTAAAAGATGATTTTACAAAATGTTTCATTTGATCACAAATTCATCATCATCATCATCATCATCATCATCATCATCATCATCATCATCATCATCATCGTCGTCGTCGTCGTCGTCATCGTCATCATCATCATCATCATCATCATCATCGTCCTCATCTCATTCGATGTCAGCAGTAGTGCACACTCTACATTTAGCTCTTCGTGCTCGGGATGTGATCGAGTGCGCTCGAGTAGCAGTCAAAAAATGAGAGTAGCGGTTTAAGGAAGTCGCGTAGCGCTCGTGTAGCGGTCGAGTTGTTCATAAAAACAGATCGAACCATGATCGAGTTGATCGGGAACCAATCGTGTCGTAGTCGAGTATAGATCGAGATGATCGGTGGAAAAAATCCATCCAGACCAAACTAGATCTCTATACGATCGTTTCCCGACCAGCTAGACCTCCCACTCGATCAATACACGATCGCTGTTCGATCGCTTGCCTTCTCGACCCCTACACGAATATTTTTGACTGTCAAAAATATTCGTGTAGGGAGCGGGACCATGCCGATCAAGGTAGATCGACCCCGATCGCCCTTGCCGAGCGAGCCCGAACAGGCAAAAATATGCCAAAATAGCCTGATCGGGCTTGATCGAGTTGATCTGATCGGCAGTGGGAACCCAGCTTGATACCTATTCATCAGGGGGGATGAATGAATAAATCACCCCCCCCCCCCCCCTGATGAATGGGTATCAATGACAGATCTACGCC